>RXPK01000183.1:2313289-2431124 GCA_004143645.1 Protaetia brevitarsis
AAATAAAGAAAATATTCATGTAATTAAATAAATTTACTTCACTTTATAGTTTTTACAATGTTTGGGGGAAGGTAGCGTAAACGGGGGTACAACCACAAGTGCCCACGGGATACTGATGCGTAGAGGTATAGATGTTATGCGTATCCGTCGTTGCGATCGGTGTTCTCAGGATGTCTGGCCCTGGTATCTAGTCGGCGTTGGTTACTGATATAATTTCAATCAGTATAATAATTTGCTGGTATTACCTACTGAAAACTAATAACTAGTAAATACCTACATATGTTTGTTAATGCACACACCTCCCATGTTCATATATTATCGACTCAATGGCGCTGACTCTAAGCATTATTTAAAAAAAATTTAAACCAGTAATCCTTTAATAGTAGATAACGCGTACGTACTTACCTTCAAATATTTTAATAGTAGCATTTGTGCATCAGCCCCATTCCACCCCATTCTCTAAGTAAGCAGTGAAACAGCTGGGGTATCCATTTAGATGTACTTACACTCACAACCAACAGCACTGGTCGCTGGTCAATCAAAAAGTGACGCCAAGTAAAGTGTGTGTATATGCAAAACCCTCTAAACTCCCCTAAAAAAGAGGGAATCAATGACAGATAAGTTTTAGTGCAATAAATGGTGGGATAAGATTTGTTTCAAATTTTTCAGTTTTATGGTAATTTCAATTTGATATTTCATGTTTTCAGTACAAAACATTTAATAATTTTATATAGTAAATCATTATACCAAACTTATAATGGATTTTATTTTGAATCTACAGACTTTCTCACTATGATTGCATAGATGTATTCCTTACAACAA
The DNA here is from genome assembly GCA_004143645.1 of Protaetia brevitarsis. NCBI lineage: Eukaryota > Metazoa > Arthropoda > Insecta > Coleoptera > Scarabaeidae > Protaetia > Protaetia brevitarsis. The sequence goes on from RXPK01000183.1 coordinate 2,314,112, forward strand.
TAACAATGTTCATTTGGAGGAAGTATACTTTAATGCAAATATTTATACTATTTATTCTAAGAGTATATTGTGTTTTCAGATAATTTACTCTTATCTCCTAACCAACAAGATTTAGTTCATTTAAATATATATTAAGTTTCGATTTCTGAATAAATAAAAATATTCAGATTGATAATAGATTTTTGTGTGTGTAGGAGTCCACGGTTCTGGTGGACATTTAGCAGGGTTCCACCTGTTTGAGACACACCGCATAGAGCAATGGTAAGAAAGATGGAATCAAAATATTAGTAAGGCAAAATGGACAAAGAAACTAATACCGAATATCCAGACATGGCACAAATGCGAGTTCCATAGAATGGATTATTACCTCACGCAGGAATTGTACAACCATGGAATTTTATGCGCATATGCGATGAGGTTCTGAAGGGACCCATCTGTTATTTGTAGACACAACATAGTACATTATCTTTGACTGCCCCAAATGGTACGAACATCGCATAGAAACTTTCTTCCACATCAGAGCGAACAATTTCATCAATATCATGATAAGCTCTAAGGAAAATTGGCAGGCAATCCACGATAGCTTATATCATGAAAACTAAGCCGGAGAGAACTTCAGGCAAGCTTTGATGTAATGACTATGAAACCCATGCGCTGACTCATGCACCAGAAGCAACTTAGAAGCAGAGGTGGGCTTTTAATTGGTAGTCATCTTTCAGAGTCTCACTGAGCATGTGTCTTCCAGCATAGCCGCACAATAAGTATTCTCTCCTAACAAAGAAATCATTATATCTTTGGTATAGAAGTAACTGTCAAATGAGAAACAACAACAAAACGAACCTTAAGTTAAAACTTTGACTGAATTCATATGTCAATCCAAATGTGTTTTGGCAATGATCTTTTATTAACCTAAAAAGTATTCTGGATGACGTAAAAGGACTAACAACTATTTGGTAGATAATTTAGGCGAAACAATTGCACGCTTGTCTATTCGCAAGCACGGCAGCATAATTTAGAGGTAAACGCGGCCTTGTAAATTTAGCTCGAGCGGGCGAATAAATATTTATGCCGGGGTTAGATGTAAATTTAGGGACATGTAGGGATGCGGTAGCGCCGGGTAAGAAGTAAAATTTAGTGTCAGTTAACGTGACGTAAGGCAATATGGAGTCAGACAGGACAGGGCAGGGGCGGCCCGACACAAATCACCAGCCGAGTTAAGGAATGTCACCGCAACGGAGTTTATATTAGACAGGCGGGAAGGAGGCGCATGGTGTCATGGACTGGGAATCCACATGCAGTTAGATGAGAAGAGTTCAAATTCACATCAATAAGATGTGAATTTGAAACATAGATGTACATATATGGGTTTTTTGTTTTTTTTTTTTTCGGGAGGGATTATGAATTATTACTTAATTGCCATGAAAACTGTGAGATTCAAAATGATTGTCGTAATAAAAAAACTGTTTTCCGGAAAAAATTATCTATACTTATTACCGTTTTAATAAGTGAAGTTAGCTACAAAGAAATTTCATTCATTTTCTTGACATTTAGTGACATTGGCGTTCGTGTTGTGATTTTCCTTCGTTTATTTGTCTTATAACTTTTTTGAAACTGTTTATATTTACATTTAATATCACCAACAATAGTATAGTAACACTGACTTAGTTCAAACCTTCATAACAAACATACGGCATATAAGTACATACACCCTGCTATTATCTATAGGAGCGGAATTGACAATCTTTTTGAATCTTACCGTATACACACAACGAGAGAGCGATTAGTTTTACCTACCAGTAGTTTGACGATATTTCTAAGTACCTAGGGTAATGTATTAATCTTAAATTAACTACTACTGGCAACGACCGTCAAGATCAACGTAAAGCATAATGACTGCAGTGGCGCCCTCTCGGTAAATTGACAGAGCTGTCAGAACGCCACAGAAATGTGCACAGATTCTTTAAAGACGACAAGTCCTGCTTCTTGTCATTGAATAAGTCACGACCTCCTTGATGGCTTGGACATTTTGGTTTATACGGCCTGTCGGATCATTCAAATTTACATTAAATTGAACGTTACCCTAGAATTCGGCAAAGAGCGACATCTGCATAACATTTGAGAATATAAAAACTATATACTTGACATTTTAAAATAATAATAGAGGCAGGTACAGCTGATAACAGTCTGGTTTATGCCAAAACTAAATAGTACGAAACTATGTAAACAAATAAGTATATAAATTAAATAATCAATAAGAAGTGAAACGAAACTTTAGAAAACCTAGAAGTTCGGTTTTTCACGAAGCAAGCGGATTAATTAGCATAATTTTGGAAAATATTAACTTCAGCACTGCATCATTATTCAAATTTAAAGTGATATTTTGCTGTCACAGTCTTGCCAACCCAAGGGTAAACGTTTTTGCCAAAAAGGTTCGGTAAGTGACACCAGTGGTGAACAGGTGCAACTCGTGATTCGACAGGCTATATAATGAAAAACTGTTAAAATCTCAAAGTCATCAAACAGATCGTAGATTAAATCATACCAAATTTAGCACCAACCTAATTTTAAATTAACATGAAAAGTTCTCACTGGTTATCAAAAGATGACCGTCATTAACAGTATTACTTTTGTAAGTAATTTTAATTTTGAATAAAACCTGAATATATTATATTTTCCTTTGTGTATGGATACCCATGGAAATGGAATAAAACCTCAAAGGAATATGACCAAAATCGGAGCTTCTGCAGACAAAAATTATAAAATGCGCTAAACTCGTTTTTGAAAACAGAGAATTTGAATTCGTTATTGAAGAACTACAGCCTGAAACTCGGTCAAGGAGGAAGAAGAGATTTTTTTGATGAGGAAGCTTCTAATGAAAATGAAATGCCAGTGGAGTCCGAAAGATAAATTTAGGATTGGCTTCTTCGACATCATTGTGGATACTGCAATAGAATCTATCAGCAAAAGATTCATAAACAACGTTGAATTATGTAAGGATTTGAGTATTCCCCCGTTGTCCCTTGGGAAATAAGCGGCAAATTTGGAAATTTTGCATGAAATAAGGGAGCAACTTGCATTTGTGTCCGTATGTTATCTCCATAGCCAATCATCTGTAGAACTGTTATTTTGTGCATTTTTGTTATATGAACCAATTTTCTGATATGCAATTAACGAAATTCAAACTACTATAACACTGACAACTAAACTGTCATGCAAGCAGACAACAATTTTCTAAGGCCAAGCGTTTTAAACAAAAGTGTTTAGATTAGGATGTTGCACGCCGCGAGTATTTTGAGCATCTCCTACATTGACATGTTAATGTTTTTTTTTATAATATCAAGAAATAAACAGATTACTTATTAGTTTTTGAGTGTGTTGTAGCGAATTTCTATTATCAAATAATTTTCTTTCTTTAATGTTACTTTTTACAAAAAAAAAAAAAAACTGAAAACATTTAATATTTCCCAAACAGTTGGAGAGAGGTATAGGAAGTTGTACATGAAATACGTCTAGAATTTTGTGAAAAATCCAAAAATTGAATAATATACAGGGTGTAGCATTTAAAATAAAAAACGTAGGTATTGGCCACTGTTACATGACACACCATGTATAAAAGGTTTTTGTTGAAAAAAATGCACAATTAAAAATACCAGTCGACGTATCCGGTCCTTTCATTGAGCACGCATTCATTTATTTATTATCGAATTTATTCCATTTGGCTGATACACAGTGGTATAGTTAATCTAGGTCTTCCTTACCATAAAAAATCTGAAATTGTAGTAAATTCAGAAGAGATATCGTATTTACAATCCCAATGAGGTGGAAGAAGACATTGCTCTCGTGATTGCCATATTTGCAATTCTTTGTATGGATGTAATGTTTGTCTTGCTATGGTTCCAGCTTGTTGAGCTTTCTGCCACCAAGCTGTAGCTCCATAAATTACGGTTGAATATACTACACCATCAACTATCGCATAAAGCCAATGGGCTAGTTTTAAAGATAGCTCTCAAGATTTCCCACATATCCTTCGACGGGTAATCTTTTCCAAGTGTGGATTCCAGGTTAGTTTATAAATAAGACGGGCTAAGATTATTTAACATTAACTGCAATACAAGTTTTAAAAACTCTTGGATAGTAGGTGCCAACAAGTGCTCTCTCTCTTCTTTTCGGTGACGCCTTATTTATTGCAGCTTTTACAAATAGCGTAGATCACATATTGGTGGACTCCTTTTAAATTTTCGACTCTAACTATCCACTCTGAAATGTGTAAAACCTTAAAACTAAATAACCTAAGAATACTTCTCATTTTTCCAAAAAACAAAATTAGATTACAGTTTCACAAAGTCATATCTCTACTAACCTAAAAGTAAAAATTCAAAAATCTTATTATTAAGTTTAATCCTATTACCGTTTGGACAACCTCTTACGCTATATGTGGAGCCATTTATGAAGTGAAATATACAGGGGTTGGGATTAAAGTATGGAACCAAGCAAATATCTTTAAAACGGAGAGGGTAGATATGGACGAAACTTTGCAAATAAGTTATAACGAAATATAATACATCTAATTTCGCATTTGTTGTTGTTGGACTGTACTTCCGGTTTCAACCGGACGTACCCTTTATTTTTTTATTTAAATGGAACACCCTGTTATATTTTTGCAGATTATAATAGACCTTGTTCTGAACACGGGGCATACTTATTTAGCCCCCTTATCTCGTAAATAATGGAGTAGATGATTGTTTGGCAAAATCACGTGGAATGATACAATAAGTCCATAGATGTTCAGTCACAACCCGAAGCTTCGCCCAAGCAACAAAAAAAAAAAAGGTATTATCATCTAGTAATGTAATTGTTGACAAAACAGTCAAGTTTATTTAATTCGAGTCCATCGAATTACTACGAATAAATAAAATGGATTGAAAATGGTGCATTTAAAAAAGAAAGAGAGCGTATTGAAATTTTAAATGATGATCGGTTTGGCGATCGCGTTGGAAACCGTGAAGAAGTGTTTCACCTTTTTAATGATTTGCATTCCTAAAAAAATCCTATAACACGTTCGGCTGTCACTAAAACAACAAAAAACGTTCTAATTATGACTGGAAACGGTTAAAAATTCACCAATAATTCAGGCTACACAAGGGTTTGAAGTTATTCTTTTTAGGAATCACCTCAAACCCTTACCCAACTTTAGCCCTAAACTCATGGTATAAGTCGTCGTTCTGTAGGAAAAATATTGAAGAGAGAAAAGTTCCATCCGTATAAAATACACTTACTTCAGTCAGATGATGATTTTGACCGACGCAACACCTGGAGTTTTGCGAAAGAATGATGGAAATTTGTAATACAGACGAACGTTTTGCAACTAATTTAGTATTTTCTGACGAAGCAATTTTCTGTTTAAATGAAACAGTCAATCGCCATAACTCCATAGGTCCAATGATAATCCTCACTGGATCTATGAAGCCCAAACTCAACATCCTCAAAAGTTCAATGTCTGAATGGGAATTGTTGGAAACAGACTTATATAGGCCCACTTTTTATAGAAGAAAACTTAAGTGGGGAAAAGTATTTGGGTCTACTGAGAAACCATATTATTCTTGCACTTCAATACAATGGGAGTTGCCTCAAAGTTTTGGTTTCAACAGGAAGGAGCCCCTTCCCACTATGGTAAGCGAGTTAGGAACTTTTTGGCTGCTACTTTCCCAAATCGGTGGATTGGACGTAGAGGATTCATAGAGTGGCCTGCACGTTCTCCAGACCTTAGTGCATTAGATTTTTATCTTTGGGGTTTTCTCAAATCTCGTGTTTACGTTAGGTGACCAACTACTTTGCAGGAGTTGAGGCAAAGAATAGTCGACGAATGTGATTTAATCCGTAGAGAAGTTTTGGAAAAGGTAACTCAGGAATTTCGTAGAAGGCTTGCATATTGTCAGGAAGTAAACGGCGAGCATTTTGAACATTTTAAATGCGTTCGTTTATAAGATGACTACCATTTTGTTAATAATTTACAATAAATAAAATTATTGTTCAGTAAATGTTAAGTGTTCTATCTCTTCATTATTTACAAATAACGGTGCTAAAACCAGTACCGTCGAATTCGCAAAAACAAGGTCTATTATAATCTGCAAAAATATACAGGGTGTTCCATTTAAATAAAAAAAATAAAGGGAACTTCCGGTTGAACCGGAAGTACAGTCACAACAGCAAAATCGAAATTAGATGTATTATATTTCGTTACACTTATTTGCAAAGTTTCGTCAATACCATCCTCTCCGTTTTAAAGTTATTTGCTTGGTTCCATACTTTATCCCAACCCTGTATATTATTATTAATACATATATTTTTAGTATCAGTGGAACCAAGCAGAATATCATGAATACTAACAACCCAACAACCCTAAGGTATTCTTCACTTGATTTCAAACATATTCTGGCAATATTTAAACTAACTAAATACAAATGCCGTTCCTAACATGTTGACCTAATTCATTCTGGGTTCAAATTCGCGCCGCCGCCTTCGATTTTCCACCGTTACTCTGTCACCGCCGTGTGATATTAAATAATGAAGTAATAAAGCAGGTAATAACGATGTTGTGTGTGCCGTGTCTTATGTGCTTTATATACGCGCCCCTATTAACATATATATTAACTTTTCAGGGTGGGCGGTGGCGCTGGTAATATGAAATTAGCGTAGTAGTAGCTCTGCCGCTGCTGCTACTATTATACACGCTGACGTAGTACCAACCTCCTCTCCGAAGAACCTAATACCGCAGCCTAAGATATGTCGATAAAACGCCGCGAAAAATGGAACTTTAATAATAACGGGGTTATTATTTTATTATTTGCCGACGGGTCTTAGGGAATTAAAATGTCGTAACCGGCTAACAATAAGAATGTGCGAGATAATGGCTAGGGTATAATAAAGTGAAGGGAAAGCATGTAAGTTTATATTGTTATGTTTGAGATTTAAGGTTAGAGTTTCTGCAAAATGGTAAATTGATTTTATGAAAAAATAATAATAAAAAATATCTTTGTTGTACACAAAGGAAAAGAGTTGTCAACCATTTCAGAGTTACATTTCACAAATCTAATCCTGCAGTCTACATGTACTTTGATAAAGGACCAGTTACTGAGAACAATTTAAGGAATATCTGGATATTTTCATATTTCAGTAATTGTCCCTTGTATTTGGCAGCTGTCGCTCTTGAATCGGATTTGATTTTTGTTGTATTTTCCTTTGTATTAAGAACATCGACAAGGCCCACATGCAATGCTTTATCGGGTTCATTAAAATTATCAAAAAGTTTATTTAACGCTGCTTCTTTTGACCGCCATCGAGTTTCTCCTATCAATTAAAGCTTCTTCATTCTAGGATTGTTGCCAATATCCAACCAGTAGCCCATTGATGTGATTCTTTGAAAAATACGGCTATGCAATTCAATAACGATAACAATCGATGCTGTTTTGATGTGGGATTTAAAAATATCTGACAGAACAAGATTTAAAATGTGTGTATAGCACCAAATATGAAATGATTTGCATTTTCCTGGATCATACAAGTAGAGAATCCTGAATAACTGACCTTGTATATTCGCCGCGACGTCAATTAAGTCAGCAATACAATAATTTGAAATTAAATTACACAGTACACAGGTATATTCAATTTATTTTTAAATTTAGGGTCCACGGCCCACCGGGAGATTTCTTAGTATCCTGGTGGGCTCACCCGCTCCTGGTCAAAGACAGTTTGAAAAATGTGAAAAAAGAACTATGAAAAATTGTGCAAGAAAGTTGGAATGCCATACCAGTTGATACATCTCAACGGCTGATAGCGTCAATGCCAAGCCATTTTGTAGAATAAGGGATATTCAATAAAATATTAATATTCAATGATTTCTATTCTAATGAATATGTCATCCGTGGTTGGATATGTTATTTCTGTTTACCTTTTGGTAAATCATTACTAATAAGTTCTTATTCCGTTGCTTTTATTCATCGCAATCAGATTACCGTATTAGGCGTTTACGAAAATTGGATTATAAGGTATCTACCGACATTCTATCCTGTTCTAGCACATTGTAAATGCTAAGATTTTCTTTCACTTTCGGTATATCGGTATATATCCGATCCAATTTTCGTAAACCCCTATTATCTGCTTGGAATAATTTCATTTTTATTACGAAATCTGTATATTACATGTAGAATTAGCTACTTCGACACGTCAAAATTACAAAAATAATGTGAACTCAATTTGATGTATATGCGGATGATGTATTTTGCCTATAACTGTGTATTTTATATTTTTTAGAATTTATTGGCACTTTTAAAAATGTTATACATTATGTTCAAAATGAAGTCGGACTATTTGTGAACTTCAATTATATTCGAACTACGTAGTGTTAAGATTAGGGAACCGTAGTGGTGATTTTTTTCATCGTGGCGTTATGATGGTGGAAATCAGAAAAAGAATGGAGTTTCGCATTTGAAGATATCGAAGAAATGATATTTTTTTTTTAATGGAACCCCCTGTATATTTTTGCATATTTTGCAAGAATGAAGCATTTCAATCAAAAATGGTTTAATACACTACTATGCTAAATTTAAAAATGAAGAAATGAAGGCCATTTGAATGTGTTAATATGCCTATTGAAATGATCAAGTAGGCTACGGTTGATTAATGGGAAAAACAAAAAGCGGATAAGCTTCTGTCAAAATTATTAAATAGACGACGCTGATATTGTAGTAAATATGTGCAAAATAGATTAAATTCTGTTGACGTATGTACATTAGATTTAGTTGATTTTGTATGCTTAATAATAACCATATCTGTCTAAGCTCTATTGTTGTGGAGCAATTTAGATAATTTAATAATTGCAATTCCCGTTTTTTTCCCTCAATTTTAAAATTTAAAGTAATAATGTTTCTTATTTCAGTCATTTTTTTCTTTCAAAATATGTATTGCTGTGGCCTGGCACCCCGGTTTTCGTAAATTCAGTGTTTTCATGGTTATACTTCCGATTGCCTTTTGTCAATGTTTCGAGCAAATTTTCTTAGAAATTAATGTTTTATTTTTATACAAGTTTTAGTAAAGATTTATTGTTTAATTTATTTAAATGTTAAGTTGATTTAAATTAATTTCATTCTTTTATATATATTTTTATTTGTTCTTGTTGTTCAATGTCCTTCTTAGAAGTTTTCTTCTATGTGCGTTAGGCGTAGCGCACGCAGCTTTTTATATATATACGACTGTTTAATCTTGTAAGAACTAGTTCCCAGATAGACGCAAGCGTGAGTAGTATAATTTTATTTTGTTTGTGCTCCATTTTGGTTAATTTCATTTTGATTTAGAGAATTTGTTTCGTTTTATTTGATATATTTTCGTACCATCAAGGAATCGTTTGAATAATAAATTGTTATTGTATTGTGTGTAACACAATTTAGATATAAGATCATTTATTATTTCGTGCAGGAAGATAGATATTTTAGTTTAAAGAGTTAATTTTTTTTGTTTTTTAATTTTGCTGATTTGTATTTAATTATTAATCACCTCGGGTTGGGTGAGTAGAAGCGTTGTGCTTGTATTTGAATTTTTCCTTTGTTAATTTATTTGAATTGTCCACGATTAATTTAGTTTGTTTTAATTTTGAAACCACGTGGATTGATTTGATGTAAAAAGAGAATTATCTCCTGAACAAAATTGTTTTTTTTTTTGCTTTGATAGAAGGATTTAGCATTGCCTTTTGTAAATATTAGAAAGTCTAATGCAGTTTTTTGCATTTCGGCCAGAGCCCTATAGTTCATGGTTTTTTTTTCTGCAATTTGTTTTTAACATTTTTTTTCTTTTTTTTATATAATAAAAATCCTTGCTTGTTATTTAACGTCATTCAAAATTCTGTTCTTTTATTTTTAATTTAACCTTTTCAATTTTTGGAGTAATAAAGAAAGTCAGATTTCTTTCACCCACCTTTTACTTTTCGTGATTAGTTTTAATTTGCGAGGGTAACCCTGAGTTTAATTGTTCTTTTGCGCCCTTTAAATTTTTATCCGTTGAGCTAGCTAATTTAATTTTTTCATTTTTGTCAATTTTCCCATTTTTGCATTTCTTTGTACCAGTCAGACATGAAAGCAGTATGTTTTATTGTATGTAAATTACTATTACAAAGTATGTAAGGTTCTATCGTAACACAGTTCCTTAAACTATTTAATAATTTTGTCAGAAGCTTATTCGCTTTTTGTTTTTCCCATTAATCAACCGTAGCCTTCTTTTTCATTTCAATATTAACACATTCAAGTGGCCTTCATTTCTTCATTTTTAAATTTAGAGTAGTAGTGTATTAAACCATTTTCGTTCAAAATTCTTGATTCCTCCAAAATATGCAAAAATATACATGGGGTTCCCATTTAAAAAAATATTATTTTCTTCGATATCTTCAAAATGCGAAACTCAATCCTTTTTCTGATTTCACCATCATTATCAGGAGAAAAAATACTACTAGTTTGCTAATTTAATTTAAGTTCGAATAATAACGAAGTTAGCAATAGTGCCGACTTTATTTTGAACACACTGTATAGTATTGGGGATATTGTATTAAAAAAAAAAGAAACTTGAAGGCCGAAGGCGAAACACCCTCTATTTTTAATTTTTTTTCGAAGAAATAACATGAGTGCTGTTGTTTGCTCGACATTCTTGACATTTCCAGTTATCTCGTATCTACCTAGTGCCTGTAAGCGAATTTCATAAAAAAAAGGAGAGAAACCGAAATCGAAATCGCAGCGAAATATTTTACCAAATTATATTCCGGAGGATTTCGCGAATCCCGCGCGATACATATCCAATTATATCGGAGATGAAGACGGTAGAGAACAAAAGAAAAACAAGACATTCCCTCTCCGCCGACAATATTCAAAACAACAAACACTCCTACCATACCCAGCGACGGCGAAACTGTTTACCCTCCTCCCCCGCCTAATTTGTTTTGTTATCCTTTCCCTCGGCATTCTTCTTTCGTCGCTCGCTTATTTTTCTAATTACATCCGTCTGATCAACAGGTTGCCCGGTTCATTCGTTCGTCCTTCCGCGAATAATTTTTAATTTTCACTTTCGCTCTCGTCGGCGTCGTCACCGTCGAGCGTCTGCGACCTTCCTCCGCCTCCCGAGTCCTAGACGGTAAATAATAACGTAACGAAGTTTATTAAAAATAGGAGGCCGGGGGAAGAGTCACCTCTTCCCGGGCTTTCCTTTTTCTCGGGGAGTTTTGTCTCCTCTTTTCCGGGGCTACGTTTTGAGGCGTCAGTTTACTTGGTTTATAATTAGGAAATTGTTTTACGAGAGTTGTCGCCCTCGTCTTGGGTGATTGTCCTTTGTTGTCGTTCTTTTTCATCGTATCGCGTTTGTTACAAGAGTCTCTTTGTGATAAATTAAGATCTGGTCTTTTAAAATAGGTGTGCCGTTTCTGGAAACGTCATTTTATTAGTGACTTTCTAAGAGTCTCAAGAAAATATTACACTTAACTTTTTAGGTGAATGGAGGTGAACATCCTACTGAAATTCTCTCCAAATCTTCTGGAAGATTTTTTTTATGCTTTCGTTGACGCGAGCCGTTTCTTCTGGTTTGCGTAATTTATTTCAGTATTGACTTATTTAAGATCCACCCTAACAAATCAAATTAAGCCAAACGTATTCAAATGAGAGAGAAAAGAATTGCAATTGTAAGGAGTGCCAGGTGTTTAGCTTAACAAAACCTTAAACTAATAAAATAAAATACACTGAGAAAAACAAAATTGTCGTTAATAAATATGCATTAATCCAAATAAATTATTCTTTTAAATGTAGCAAAAAATATTTATTAGGTCCTTAGAAAAGAATTATTTGAAACAAATAGCGATTTAGCTAGGATATTTCTTCCTTATGAAAAAGTATATCTTTGACTTGAGGATGATCGATATCAGTCGCAAAGAGCATATTTGGTTGAATAATTCTGCAATTGATATTCAAATAAATATTTATTTGAGTGTAAGACAGGAAATTATTTGAAATTAATAAAGGGTATTATTTATTTATATTACCAAATTAAATTATTTCATTAAGCATATTATATACAGATTCCAGCTGTTGTACACGTATGGTTTCGCCCTCATAGATTTTCCATAAATATGAAATTACAGTGTTAAACAAATTGATCAAAGAACAATCCCAAAACGGATGAAGAAAATCCGATTACTTTAACGATAAAAATCAGTTTTATTGAAGAAGAAAGAAACTACGAATACACCACTGCAATTGTTATGACAATCCAAATTCATTACCTTTGTAGGAAATAAAATTGTTAATGCAAGTAACTTTGTTTCATTTCCTTCACTTTCTATAGAGAAATTATTTTTAAGTATTAATATCTATATCATAGTAGGCCGTATTTTTATTCCTTTTCATGCGTTGAAAATATTTCTCGAAACTGTAACTTTTTGAATTATTTATAATCAGATAGGCTAAAAGTATTGAAAGTTGGTACTTGGGCATGAAAAATATTGATTCCCAAAACTTTAATCTAACCACGAAGAGTAAATGAAATCAGACTTTCTTACTTACACGAAAAAATTGTAAAGGTTTAAATATAAAATAAAAGAACCGAATTTTTAATCCAGTGACGTTATTAAACAATAAATTTATTTCAACACAGCGGGCTAAAATACTATTGTGCAGAAAAACACCCTGAACTGAAGGTTCTGGCGTAAAATAAAAACTGCACTAATCTCTAATTTAAACTAGGACAATGTTATTCCCTATGCAAAGCAAAAAAATGTTTTGTTTGTTCAGGAAGATTATTCAATATTCAAAACCTTTGAATTTCTATCCAGGTGGCTTCACAAATTAAAATAATCTAAGCGTGGACAAAAGCTTCTACTCATTCAAACGAGGTGATTGAAAAATTAAAATAACACAGCAAAATAGATTACCAGAAATTAGCTCTTGCAAAATATAAATGAGCAAATAAACTAACGTAAATCTTCCTAAACAAAAAAAAAAATAATTGATTTTATATCCACCAAGTGTACACTTTAATACATTAACAATAATAATGATCCTTGATTGACTATATTAAAGAAAAATGTTAAATTTTACCAACACTAAATGAATAACAAAATGGCAAACATTTAATTAAAAAAATACGTCTACTCACATCAATAGTCGAACAAGGAAGTCCTTAACAAAACCCTACAATTCTTTTTCCTACAAGAATCCCTTTCTCAAAATTCGTACAACGCAGACGTAGAACTTTACAATGACAATATTTAATAGAATACGCATAAAATCAGCACAAGCGAACAATAGACATTTGAATGACTGGATTAATTCAAAATCTTAAATTTACAAAAACAAATCATACAATAAGTAATTAAACTAAACTTATACAAAACAAACAATTGAAAATCAGCACTTTTAATACATCTTAGCGATAAAAGGGTTGTATGGGTCACTGATTGTGAGTTCAAAACCACAGCACGTACTGCTACTTAGATTCGTTTAATAATATACATGTACATTATATATTATCAAACGAATAATATATTATATATAATATTATTATCGTTGGTATTTCTAATACGAAAGCCATGTCAGTGTATTTGAAGAAAATTTGTTTTATGGTTGTAATTATAATTTAATATTCTATGTCATATTTCGCCTAAATTTTAATCATTACGTCAAAGTTATTTATGCATTTTTTTAGTCAATACAAACACTTTAATTTTAATTATATTGGTAAAATAGATTTTTTTAAAGCAAAGTTAATTCCTTTAATAGATTTTTGAGTGCATGTACTTCTTTGATGTAAAGCATATCTCTTTGAATGAAAGAAATATTTTTATTGGTGTAATATGTATCAATACTGCATATAATAGAGATACCTAATAATTTTGCTACAATCTAAATATTTAGACACCCTCCTATTCAGAGAAATGAGGAAGCAGCCACTCTTATGATGTGAAGGTTCATCAGAATTGGTAGCTGAATGGCAAAGCAATTTCTGGGAAAGCTAGAAATCTTCGAATATAGAAACATAATTGTGGAGCATATAATCTGATGAATCATAAATAATCGCAAGTTAGTAAGCTTGGCGTGTTAAATCTTGTTTATCATAGTTGTGAATTGGTAGCTGAATGGCAAAGCAATTTCTGGGAAAGTTAGAAACCTTCAAATATAGGAACATAGTTGTGGAGCACATAATGTGATGAATCATAAATAATCGCAAGTTAGTAAGCTTGGCGTGTTAAATCTTGTTTATCATAGTTGTGAATTGGTAGCTGAATGGCAAAGCAATTTCTGGGAAAGTTAGAAACCTTCAAATATAGGAACATAGTTGTGGAGCACATAATGTGATGAATCATAAATAATCGCAAGTTAGTAAGCTTAGCGTGTTAAATCTTGTTTATCAATGTTGTGAATTGGTAGCTGAATGGCAAAGCAATTTCTGGGAAAGTTAGAAACCTTCAAATATACGAACATAGTTGTGGAGCACATAATGTGATGAATCATAAATAATCGCAAGTTAGTAAGCTTAGCGTGTTAAATCTTGTTTATCAATGTTGTGAATTGGTAGCTGAATGGCAAAGCAATTTCTGGGAAAGTTAGAAACCTTCAAATATAGGAACATAGTTGTGGAGCACATAATGTGATGAATCATAAATAATCGCAAGTTAGTAAGCTTAGCGTGTTAAATCTTGTTTATCAATGTTGTGAATTGGTAGCTGAATGGCAAAGCAATTTCTGGGAAAGTTAGAAACCTTCAAATATAGGAACATAGTTGTGGAGCACATAATGTGATGAATCATAAAATATCGCAAGTTAGTAAGCTTAGCTTGTTAAATCTGTTATCAATGTTGTGAATTGGTAGCTGAATGGCAAAGCAATTTCTGGGAAAGTTAGAAACCTTCAAATATAGGAACATAGTTGTGGAGCACATAATGTGATGAATCATAAATAATCGCAAGTTAGTAAGCTTAGCGTGTTAAATCTTGTTTATCAATGTTGTGAATTGGTAGCTGAATGGCAAAGCAATTTCTGGGAAAGTTAGAAACCTTCAAATATACGAACATAGTTGTGGAGCACATAATGTGATGAATCATGAATAATCGCAAGTTAGTAAGCTTAGCGTGTTAAATCTTGTTTATCAATGTTGTGAATTGGTAGCTGAATGGCAAAAGCAATTTCTGGGAAAGTTAGAAACTTCAAATATAGAAACATAGTTGTGGAGCACATAATGTGATGAATCATGAATAATCGCAAGTTAGTAAGCTTAGCGTGTTAAATCTTGTTTATCAATGTTGTGAATTGGTAGCTGAATGGCAAAGCAATTTCTGGGAAAGTTAGAAACCTTCAAATATACGAACATAGTTGTGGAGCACATAATGTGATGAATCATGAATAATCGCAAGTTAGTAAGCTTAGCGTGTTAAATCTTGTTTATCAATGTTGTGAATTGGTAGCTGAATGGCAAAGCAATTTCTGGGAAAGTTAGAAACCTTCAAATATAGGAACATAGTTGTGGAGCACATAATGTGATGAATCATAAATAATCGCAAGTTAGTAAGCTTAGCGTGTTAAATCTTGTTTATCAATGTTGTGAATTGGTAGCTGAATGGCAAAGCAATTTCTGGGAAAGTTAGAAACCTTCAAATATACGAACATAGTTGTGGAGCACATAATGTGATGAATCATAAATAATCGCAAGTTAGTAAGCTTGGCGTGTTAAATCTTGTTTATCAATGTTGTGAATTGGTAGCTAAATGGCAAAGCAATTTCTGGGAAAGTTAAAAATCTTCAAATATAGGAACATAGTTGTGGAGCACATAATGTGATGAATCATAAATAATCGCAAGTTAGTAAGCTTAGCGTGTTAAATCTTGTTTATCAATGTTGTGAATTGGTAGCTGAATGGCAAAGCAATTTCTGGGAAAGTTAGAAACCTTCAAATATAGGAACATAGTTGTGGAGCACATAATGTGATGAATCATAAATAATCGCAAGTTAGTAAGCTTGGCGTGTTAAATTTATTTGTCAATGTGGGTTCTTAGTGCTGTAAAGAATTCGTAAGTTACTTTGTTAATATATCAAATGTTTTTCTTTCCAACATTTCACACAGTTTTTGAATGAGATTTTAACGTTACAATGGAACATATGTAAATATTAACCACACTTTAATGTTTCTTCTTATTTGATTTTGAAATTATTTTGGAATTTTGGGATTGTGCATATAAATATCTCGATGGAAATAAAAAACAAATAACCCTAAGATCGAGAAAGACATTAAAGAAGGTGTTAAAACGTGCAATAAAAATCTTCGCTTTAATTATTCACCATTAAGATAACAAATCAACAACCTTGTTAGTAATCTGCCTGACACATTTTAGATCTCTAACTGTGACCATTATGAAGCCAACTAACAAACGCTTAATAAATTCGAAACTTTCACCGAAAGCAACCGCCGGCGCCGCCACCAAAAGCAGAAAAGAGAAGAAAACGCACCCAGCGTCGAAAAGAGAGGCAGAACATAATGAATCTTATAAAGGATAAAATATTGGAGTTAATAGGACGGCACTTTTCGTTAGCGGAGCGCGACTTCGCGAATAAGGAAGGAAGATACGGCCGCGCGAAGATCCGGACGAAGACAGACGACGGAGTCGCGTGTCGGTTTTCTTTTGTTACTTTTTCTTTCGCATAATGAGAGTAAAAAGGCGAAAGGAGGAGGAAACTTGTTGCTCTCCGTTTTTCTCGGCGAGTTAATGCCGAGGTATTATGAAAATATTTACGTATAAATTTCCAGCGAATTGCGCGATAATTAGAGAAGGAGGAACTGATGCAACGGCTGCTGCTAAAGAATCTTTTGTGTTTAGTTTAAGTGTATGAACGTGTGTGGGAGTATAGGATGGTGTATGTTTCATGTGTATAATATATTACGTTTTACATAAGGTAGTATGTATATAATTCAAGCATATAAACTAAATCTCCATGAGAGCATATATAAACTAAAGTTGAAATTGAAAACAAACAACCGAGCTGCTCTCCGCCGACACATGCAGGGAGCAGGTGGGTAAACATGGCGGATCGTGACGCCATCACGATGCTACCCCAGAGGGCTGTTAGCGACCACAGTGCCTAGCAACCCGCCCTCGCCCTAGCAACGGCTAGCCACTAGCCGCGGACACTTATTGATCACGCTATCCCCGCGCCCTTCACCCTCAGGAACACGACGCGCCAACCCCCTCGTACGGACACCGCCACTTGATACATCCACCGAGTCGACCCTCGGCCTCCCCCTCAACCCACCCCCCCTCTCTGCCCCTCGGCCCTACGACTGGGTAGACGGACGGGCAGCCTCCCCCTCTCTCGAATACAGGACGATACAATCCGACGTATACTATACTATCAACCCCCGCCGGAGGGTAAGACGATGTAGGGGCTCCGTAATATCTGAGCCGGAGGTAAAAATGAATAAAAGAGGGGAAAAAAAGAAGAAAATACGAGATTTGGACGTTCGCTTCGACAGAATTGTTGTGTGTGCCTTTTTTTTCTCCGTTGGATGATAGATGTTCTCATTTTGTTAAAATCCCTGTTGGGAGGATTCCGTACAAGAATGCTTTTAGTTCTGTGTGAGACGATTCTCTATTTTTAGTGGGAGGTTTATAAAATTGCTAAGGCAATTTTGGAAAATGTAGGCATCAAAATAAGACTTTCTTAACACTCTACTCCTTTGAAACTTTGACTACACTGGTAAAGAAAATTGTGACTTTATCGTGTCACATGAACTTTTATGGTATTTTTTATTTTAATAGGTGGTTGGCAGTAAAAACAAACATTTAAAAATATCTGTTAGCCAAGAATTTTATTCTCTTAAGTAATTTAAAATATTTCAAAAAACAATGATTTCCTGAGCAAAAAATATAAAAAAGTTTTATTATGAAGTTGCGATCTACGATTTTCTATTGAATTGGGGTCCTACGAAAATATCCTCTTTTATCTTTGTATCATGCTGAAAAATGTTGGACAAACTACTATAAAAACTATATAATAAGATATGGAAGGAGCAAAAAATACCAGAGGACTGGGAAGTGGGAGTACTGCTACCCTTGCATAAAAAAGGAGACAACAAAGAGTGTAAAAATTATCGTGGAATTACCCTACTGAGTACTATGCTAAAAGTACCTATACGAAAGGATTCTTGAGAAAAGATTGAAAGTAACAACTGAAGTACAACTTGAAGAGACACAGTGTGGTTTCGGGAAGGGTAGAGGAGTACAGGATAATATATTCATATTGAAATAACTGCTAGAGAAAAATACAAGTAATGATAACACATATATGGCTTTTATAGACATAGAGAAGGCTTACCTTACTGCATACCGAGGGATCTGATATGGAAAAGCCTTGATAAACGGGCAATAAATAGCAAATGAAAAAACGCAATTGCTAGTATATATCATAAAATCAGGAATTATGTAAGAGTGGGTGCAATGCAGTCGGAAGAATTTTTAACTAAGGAAGGATTGCGACAAGGGAGAGTACTTAGTCCTACACTCTTTAGTATAGTCCTTGATGACATCTTGACAGAGATTAAAAAGGAAACAAAGAAATTACAAATAGGGTATAAAGACATGAGGATAGTGGAAATCGCGGAAAGTGCCTTTGCCGACGATTTGGTGGTGTACGCGGGGAATATAAAGGATCTGCAAACAAATTTAAATATTTGGAAACAGCTTTGAAAAAGAGAAATATGAGGATAAATGCAGAGAAGACTAAAGTTACGTCAATAGGGAAATACGATGGGAAAATAATAATTCATATAGATGGAAAGATTATAGAACAAGTAGAAATATTTAAATATCTGGGAATAAATATACATCAAGAAGGTAAAGAGGAAGCAGAAATTAACAACAGAATTGAAAGTGGGATAAAATTATATTATGCAATGAACAACGCTTTTATAAGGAACAAGGAGATTTCAAAGAAAACAAAAATAACGGTGTTTAACACAATATTTAAACCTATATTGACGTACGGCTGTGAGAGTTGGATCTTGAATAATGAAACTAAGAGTAAAATACAAGCGTTGGAGATGAGGTATTTAAGAGCGGTTAAAGGGGTCACCCGAAGTGATAGAATAAGGAACGAGAAGATAAGAGAAGAATTAGGAGTAGAGCCGATTTTAGAAAGCATAGAGAGACAGAAATTGAAATGGTTTGGACACATGATATGTATGGAAGAGGAAAGACTGACGAAAAGAGTATGGCTGGCAAGATCAAGACACAAACGAAGAGAGGCAGGCCGAGGAAAACATGGGATAGTACAGTAGAAGAAAGTTTGAGAAAAAGAGGAATATCCTGGAATGGAGCAAGAAGAATGGCAAAAAACAAGAAAGAATGGTCAGCGTTTAGAAAGAAATAAAAGTGTTTGTTTATAGAATTTACCTTTACGCCCATAGGGTAATTAAGGTTATCTTTGTATCACTTATTTTGGGGAATAATCTTGTAGATACAAAAATTCACTCCCATTGCGGTCCATTGCCTTTACACAATTTTTGATAAGGCTTAATTTGATATGCAATGATGGAAGAAGTACTCGGGATGGCTCTACAAGGAGTAAATACTTCACATTTTTGTCCAGGAATTAAGGAAGCACGGGTAGGCCATATCTTTTTATGATAGTGGTTTGTTCTACCTTGACTGTCCCATTTACATAAAAAAACAGCAGAATTTAGTATAATACAGCTGAAGTCTGAGTAATAGGGCAACGACTTTTAGATCGCCACAGGTTATGAAAGAATATATACTGTACTTGAGTTTTTCAAGTAATAACTTTATGTTTTCATAAGTTCCTTTTAAATTAGCAGCATGGGGCAGAGGTACAGAATGAAGTATATTTTCGCTATACAGTAACACTGTTTTTAGACTTGTTTTGAAACAGTCAATGAATAAACGCCATTGGGAGGGTCAAAATCGATTTTCAAAATCTTCATAATCCCATTTATAGGTATCATTACAATATAGCAAGTTCTTGGGAGATGTATGATCTAAAGCATATGTGGGCAACAACCGGCTGTAAGATTTGATCCGGCCCGCGAGACATTTTGAAAAACCCAATTAAAAATAAATATTACACTACTTACTCATACTCACTCCAAATTTTATTCTAATAAATTGCATTATAATAACATTGTCGTATTATTTCATGTCTGATATCTATCGCTAAAAATTATGAACACTTTAAAATGCACTACTTTTAAACGCGACCCGCGAACATATTTGCAGACTAAAGTTTGACCCACAACATGTCAAAGGTTGCCCATACTTGATCTAAAGTGTTGATCACGATTTCGAAAATGATATTAGTTTCATGGTGTAGCAAATTCCATTCTTTTAATCAAGATCCTAATTGTTCTGACTGCTTTGTTGTTTCTTTGCTGTTAATGTTTTTAGTATAGTGTATCGAGATTTTAAACGTGAAGTCAATATTTCTACGATTTTTAAGTGAACAACATTGCATCAACACACTGAGAATAAAGATTCTTTTCCACAAAAAAATACATATCTTTGAGAAAATTTATTTCACATAATGAATCTATTTGAATTAGATATAGTAGCTTAGGATTAAACTCCGATCAAATTATTTTTTAAAAATAATATCTTTTAATCAAGCAAATTACCTTAATAGCAAAAAAAAATATTTGTTTGGATATGTGATATCAAGGACGATTTTGTTAAAGAAACTATTTATTTCTTACCATATTAGTATTGTTACAGACAAAGTAGTAGTAGATTTGTATTACTTAAGTCATCACGTCATGATGTTCTAAACATATAACAGCAAAGTCTTCTGGCCTATACTAGTAAATACGTTAAACATATTCTACAAGTACAGAAATTGCCGTGAAGATGGCGGTTTTCCTATTTCACTACAATAACTTTCCATACTCGATATAATTTTTCTACATGACAGAAAAATATTTATTTGTTACTTGCCAGATAAATATTTCTTTCTTCTATTTCTTAGAAACTGCTATTACAACTTCGGTGGCGCTTTTTGCGAAACAACCGCCAATGTGGAAGGGGAACCGGGCAAATGGCATGCAGCGATTTTTACTGTTTTTTTGATCAATCTGTTAACAACTGTAACTTCATATTTACGGAAAACTATGAGGACGAAACCATACCGCTGGAATCCTTATATAATATGCTTAATAATTTTTTTTTTTCAGTCAAACAAGCAAATTATTAAACCAAAGGTGCTTTATTAATTATAAATAATTTTGTTTCTCACAATCAAATAAATATTTATTTGAATGCAAATTGTAGATTCATTAGACTAAATATGCTTTACTATTCCAAACAAAGAAATTTTACTTTGCAAGCTATGCTTTTTCTTAAGAAAGAAATTTCCTACCGAAATCACCATTTGTTTCAAATAGTTTCTTTTTTCTTAGGATCTAATAAATATTTCTTTGCTACTATTTAAAAGAATAATTTATTGGATGAATGCATATCAATTAACGACAAATAAATCTCTTTCTAAGTGTAGCAAAAGTAACAAAATATAATTTAATATATATATAATAAATGGAAAATACACTCAGAGAAATATCCTTTTCATTTAAAAGGAATTGCATTAAACCAAAAGTTTTTGCGTTTTCTATATGGTCAACATGATTTGGTGTTTTTTTGAAAAGGAATATAATTTTAAATTTACGCATTTCTTCGGAAATAATATATATTTCGTTCAAACAGTTTATTCTTTTAAGTGAAAGATATTGATAGTTGATTCAAGTCCTTTTTATTTTGAACTTGTAAACTATGCAGATTAGCAGAAAACCGTAAGCATTTTGATTCAAGAGGTGTTTTTCCTTTTCTTATAACATTTATTCATTTTAGACTTAAGCGTAAACACAACAAAATGCCGTGGTCATTCTCAATGCCCATGCACTAAGGAGGGATTTGCCGTTAGAATGTTGTAAATCCTACTAATATTGGGGGAGTTGGTGGCAGTTGACCACCCTGGCATTCTAGTGTGCTGTTAAAGGAATCGTCCTTTCAATGGCGATGACTTCTATCAGATATTGTTCTAGTAAATATACCAGATTAGTATGTTACGATCGTAGTTTCCAGCCTATTTTGTGCGAAATATTATCTGTTACTGGAATGAAATAAGAGATGCGCCATCTATGCGGCAATTTCCCTACTACACATAAGTATATTTGCTTATCTGCTGTACTATATGGAGAAAAAACTGCTACACGAAAATAAAATGCGATATTTATTTTTATTTTCATGTAAATATTTAGTTAAATTAATAAATACTGCGTTAGCTTCAAATAAATCTACTAACCAAATTATTTGTTTGATTGAGTACAGGAATATTGTTAATATTTCTAAATCAAGTAATAACTTAGTAACTGTAATCAAATGCATGAAAAATGGTTGAAAACAACAAGATCGTTTTTCCCGTGTATAACAGTTTTAAAACCTCTAAACACTATATACTACTGTAAAGTTCCTTGACTTATAAGTAAATCAGCATTAGCTGAAAAGGTTCCAATTACCTCTGAAATTTATTTAACTTCGCGCGAAAAATATTCACTTTTGTTCATTATTGTTTGTGTATCTGAGACTTATGCACGTGGGAACATGAATAAAACTAAAATACTTCCGCATAAAAAAGGACTCAGCTTGAATACAGGTGTATTCAATCAATGTATACATGCGTCTCCGCGCAAATAAATCAAAACGCCTGGCTTTTTTTATTTAAAATACTATTTATAATTCAATAATACTTAAAAGAAACTGAAATATGTTGTTAAATATGTACATAATAACAATAACAATATAATATGTAATGTGTATTGTCTTACTTAAACAGAAGTTATAAAGACATAATAAAATGTTAATCAAAACTAAGGTGCATTCCATTTAATTACGGTTACTTTTCATCGAAAAGCATATATTTAAGAAGAAAATAGCTTTCCGGAAGAACAACACGCTACTTTCAATTAAAATGAACACTTTTCTGAGAAAAGGTATTCTTTTCGTTGAACATGATAAAAACCAAAAGTTATAAAACTTTTCATTTAATCTTTTCTCAGTGTACATTGCGTATTATTACATAATACATTTAAGTAGGTATGTACTTATGCGCCACGTAAATAGTTAATAGGTTTAGAAATACACTCACATCTCTATTATTGTCTCCCTATAAATTCACCTAACAAAGTTTAAATTCGAATCTAGACAGTCGTACAGTCGCGAGTAAAGTAACACTAACCTGAATGTAATCCATAAATTACGTACATTTTTAAGGTCGCAGCGAGAACTCAATAAATTAAGTCGGAGCAGCTATACGTACAACCAAAGTGAATGCCGTCTGCTATATAAGAGAGAATTAAGTAATACATTGCCCGGGATTCGAGTCTGTTAAACAGGAACGGAAGAAAAGGAACGGCAGAAGAAGAAGAAGAAAAAAAAAACGTTTTAATTCACGACACCGATAGTAGGACGAGTGTCGTAGAGGGTGAAGGAATCCGTAATTTGTATAGAGATGCAAATATTCTCATTTTCCATCTCTCTCTTTCTCTTGCTGATGGGCTGATAAAACACTAAATGTTAAACTTAACGTCGAGTACCTGCGAGTTGATTCGTATTTCTCGAAAATGAGAAGATATATGGACCTGTACTTATAGGTATCGAAGAGTGGAATAACGTTTGTGTTATTGATTTATTTGACTACTTGTATCCGGTGAATACTCTGCAGGAGGAAGTAATAGGGGAAAGTGAAAGCGTAGAATGGAGATGACGTGGAGGGGTTCGGGTAAAAATGCTTCTGAGATGTCTAGGAGTTTGTAAAATAATTTTGTTGAGGGATTATAAGGGTGGAGTTATCACGGAATGTCATTTACAAACAAATATTTTTCCTTTCGGTGCATCAGTCTGGTAGCTATGAATTGAAGGGAGTTAGTCGTAATCTTCGATCTAATTCTTTAATAATACATTATAGTTTTATATAAAATCTCTTTAAAAGTACACTTGTTTTACCATTATTTCATAATCTATTTGTTAGGAGTTGGTAGCAATGACCATCCTAGCAACTCTAGTGTGCGGTTAAAGAAATCGTTCTTTCAATGGCGATGACTCCTATCAGATGTTGTTCTAGTAAATATATCAAATTAGTATGTTATGATCGTAGTTTCCAGCCTATTTTGTGCGAAATATTATCTGTTACTGGAATGAAATAGGAGATGCGCCATCTATGCGACAATTTCTCTACTACGCATAAGTATATAATAATAATAATAATAATAATAATAATATAGTTTTATTCCTTCAGATTATGACATTGAAATGACATGAAAATAATAAATAAAGAAAACTAAATTAGTCAAAAATCAAAAAGAAAATCACAAGCGTACTTCAAATGACAGCATAAGCTGTCCTTGCTCTACCAGTACACCTTGAAACATTTGATAAATATATAAAGAAAGTGAAACCTAAACTACCTTACTACCTAATATTCTGCATAAGCCCCCACCACATTCAAAAGCAAGATAAAATTAAAAGCAAAAAAGTGAATATGCAGTTAAGCAGCACAAAAAAAGAGAAAAATAAAAAAAGCGTTGCGAATGGCACACGAAACAATTATCGCTCCAAAAGATATCGCTTAAATGCAGATTTGAACGCAGACACACTCAGCAATTTAAATTGATCCGGTATCTTATTATAAATCTTTGCTATTTGATAAGTGAAGGATCGCTCAAATAAAGCAGTACGATGAGTAGGGGTGTAAGCTTACCCCTAAACCTCAAATTCAGATTGTGCCACGTCAGTACGAAATGAAATTTTTTGATATAAATAAGTGGTTCTTTATATAAAATAATTTTATGGAATGTACAAGCGCTCATAAGCAACCTACGGTCATTCATATTCAGCCATCCCACCTCAGGCAACTTGTGAAAATTCTTTCATATTTCCTTATACCAAAAATTAAACGCAAACACGAATTTTGAACCCTCTGTATACGTGCAGAGGATATCCGCCCTCAAGCACGTCCATATACCTCACAACAATATGATAAATGTGACAACCACTAATGCTTCACAAAGGATTTCTTCAAATTAACCGAAAAACAGTGGCGGTGTGGATATATCAGCTTTAAAGCTGCATAGGCAGATCTAATGCACCTCGAGACGTGATTATCGAATCTAAGGCTCCATCCAAGGTTAAACCCAAATTCTTATATTCAGATAGAATTGCACGTCTGCTCCGTTTATTTGCAACTTAATTGAATCTCTAAGGAGTCCACATGGTTTTTGCTACCGAACAGTAAAACCACTGACTTACCCGGATTAATCATTAATGAATGATCAGCCGATATTTTGCAACGGCAGCAAGGTCACTACTAACATTCATAATACCACTCTGACTGCTGGACAAATGAAACGCGTGAGAAAGTTGCATATCGTCTGCATACATATGTATTCTACAGTTTTTAATGACACTAGGAAAAGAGGACGTATAAACTGAAAACAAAAGCGGACCCAGTATGGATCCCTGTGGAATGCCGCGCGAGGCAAGCCTATAGCGGGAGCTTATATTATTTAAAGTAACACCTTGTAACCTATTATTCAAGTATGACTCAAGCAACAATACTGCAGTAGGAGATAAACCTATGTACGATAAAATTGCAACAAGCATTTCATGACTGACAGTATCAAACGCTCGACTAAAATCAAGTAAGATAAGTTGTAGAAACCAAGCCAGTATCAGTACTTGAATCAAATCATCGATTACACTTAAAAGAGTGGTGGTGCAACTATGCCCAGATCTAAATCCCGATTGACAATCAGAATAATTTGTATGTAGAAAGAAACTCCTTAAGCTGCAAACAATAACTTTTCCATATTTTAGAGAAAACTGGTAAGATACTTATAGTCGAAGATGCTTTAAATTCTGAAGGATTATTAATTTTGGAATAGGAGTAACTAAAGCTATTTTCCAAAGTTAGGAAAATTCCAACTACGAGACACGATTTATAATGTGAACAATATATGGTAATAAGAAAAGGCAACAAAGTCTCACCATTTCAATAGTTAAAGAATCATACCCAGCTGAATTTGTTCCAATTTCATCAATTAATTTAGTTACGCAGTCTATATCCAGGTTTTAAAAGAAAAAATATTATCATGCAGTTTACCAGTGAGATAAGAACTTAGTAAGTGGGGATCCAGTAGTATTGGTAGCGCTCTCATGAAGAATCATTAATCATTAACCTCGCGCGAAAAATATTAAATATATCTGCTCATTTGCTGTACTATATGGGGAGAAAACTGCTAAACGAAAGTAAAATGCGATATTTATTTTTACTTTCATGTAAGTATTTAGTTAAATCAATAAATACTGGGCTAGCTTCAAATAAATCTACTAACCAAATTATTTGTTTGATTGCATACAGGAATATTTTTAATATTCCTAAACCAAGTAATAATTTAGTAACTGTAACCAAATGCATGAAAAATGGTTGAAAAGAACAAGATCGTTTTTTCCATGTATAACAGTTTTAAAACCTTCAAGCACTATATACTACTGTAAAGTTCCTTGGCTTATAAGTAAATCAGCATTAACTGAAAAATTTCCAATTATCTCTGAAATTTCTTTAACCTCGCGCGAAAAATATTCACTTTTGTTCATTATTGTTTGTGTATCTGAGACTTATGCACGTGAGAACATGAATAAGACTAAAATACGTCCGCGTAAGAAAGCACTCAGCTTGAATACAGGTGCTTGCATTTTCCGTTAAAAGGCAACAGTTTTAAATCAATGTGTGCATGCGTGTCCACGCAAATAAACCAAAACATCCGGTTTTATTATTTAAAATACTGTTTATAATTCAATAACACTTAAAAGAAACGCAAATATGTTGTTAAATATGTACATAATAATAACAATATAATATGTAAGGTATATTGCCTTACTTGAACAGAAGTTATAAAGACATTATAAAATATTAATCAAAACTAAGGTGCATTCCATTTAATTACGGTTACTTTTTGTCGAAAAGCATGTACTTAAGAAGAGAATAGTCTTCCGGTAAGACAGCACGCTACTTTCAATTAAAATAGACACTTTTCTGAAAAAAGATATTCTTTTCGTTGAACATGATAAAAACCAAAAGTTATAAAACTTTTCATTTAATGCAATCTCTTTTCTTAGTGCAGTACTAGTCGTAATATTAGTCGAACCTTTTTGCAAAATATAGAAACAAAGCGAAAAACGGACGAGAAATAACCAATAATAAACTAAATACGCAAACTAACGATGCTATTTGATAACTGACCGGTGCCATAATGTGAACCGGAAAGGATCCACTATTTGAGTATTGTAGTTAAACAAACTAGTAATAGGGCTATCTTTATCTGTCACATTCATGAAATATGCATATCAATCCTCGTATCTTTTTCTGTGAGGCAAGCGGAAACTTTTTCAATAGCAATATTTGAGAAAAATAGTCAAATCAGTAGATTGTTTTTACTCCTATGATACACCAATGCCGTTGGTTAAAGCATTAAATAAACACAGTGTGTATGCAACTATTTATATGTATATTTTGTACTTATTTGTTTTTATACAAGTAAGAATATTTTAATGTACCTAAATAATACTTAATGGCTCGGAAGTAATTTTATAGTGACCTATGCATCAATTTACCACATGCCACGTAAGTACGTACGCACAATCGCCCCGGAAATAGTGCAGCGTGTGGGGTCACTACCGTTCTCATTGGTCAATAGAGTGGGAGACACAAAATGGCGGCGATAATCTTATTCGCTGGACCCCAGTTTCTGGCTAGTGGGCTGTATTTAATTGAATACGCATCAGAGTTAAACATAGTACGAATGTCTACAATAATACTTTTTATTTATATCTATTTTACAGTTTTGTAATTCGTAATTTTAAAGTATTAAGTAAGTTTCTTTTTAATAAACTATATTCTAAAATGTTGAACTTGTTGATAAAATAATATATTTTTTCGCATTTATTTAATTTTATTTTGCAATAAAGTATTTAATTTAATGTTATACTAAAGCTATAAACATACAGTCACGAGCAAATGTTATAGGCACCCTAAATTTTGGGCGAATATCACAGTAAGAAATGAGAAAATAAAAACTTGTAGGTAATACATTATAAATATGTTATTATTTAAGGGATCTTATTAATTTGTTGCATATTGAGTGTTTTTTAGTAGCAGCTATAATACTTT
Source organism: Protaetia brevitarsis (assembly GCA_004143645.1). Classification (NCBI taxonomy): domain Eukaryota; kingdom Metazoa; phylum Arthropoda; class Insecta; order Coleoptera; family Scarabaeidae; genus Protaetia; species Protaetia brevitarsis. The sequence continues at coordinate 2,342,407 of RXPK01000183.1, forward strand.
TTACGATGGGAGGAGGAAAGTGACCATCTCGAAGACTTGAAAATATATTTAAAAAGAATAATAACATTTAGCAAAAGGTATCTATAAAGACTATTGTAACCATAAAGACGATTATATAAACGTTGAAATAACTATCACAAAAAAAATGCAAGAAACATGAAACCCATTAGTTTTGTCAAAGATGCCTATAACATTTGCTCGCGACTGTATCAGAGGTAGTGCGTTCATGAATTATTAACGCACTAACGCATTTTTACCGAAATATTTTAAGTGGAAAAGGAGAGATTAATGTGCAAATTAGAAAAATTAATATAAAAACTTTCATTAGGCCTTTCTAGACTAGTCCCCTAGACATATAGTTCTTTAACACTATTAACAGATTCATGACGAACTCTCCGGACATACTGATAGGTGGATATATGATATAATATTCGATATAATAAAATATACTCAACTTAATGACACTTCTTCAGAAATAGTTGAATACTCTTTTTATCACGTTTATGTTCATGATTCTATCAAGAAATATAATGGGAGATTTATTTATCATTACGTACAAGAATTATTAATTATATCGAAATCAAGATTTTTTACAGCGCAGATAATAAACGAATGGAAAACATTTATTGTAATCTATAACGCGTTTGAAAACATGTAATAATAATAATAATAATAATAGTGTATTTATTATAAGACACTTAAGTTCTGTATATAATAGAGTCAAAAAAAACAATGAAAAGGAAAGAAAATCCATCACCGCTGTAGCACTAATAAGTAATAAGTAAAAAAAGTACAAATTCAAGCAAAAGAAATGAAATAAAATACCACCCATATTTTATTTCATAATAATAAACAAAACAGGTTACATTCTAATTAACTAAAGTTGATTCTAAGCTAATCAAATATACGTATATTTGAAGAAAAGGTACTTTAGCATAAAAGATAATTTGAAAAGTTTCAAGATATTAAGAATATATTGTCAGTATACTTAAACGAGCAACAGAAGTGTTAGAGGGTAGAGGTGGAAATACCGTATATCAAAATAAATTCTTTCACATGTTCACAAAATGATTTTTAAAACGCTAACTGGTTTTAGTGTGGCTTCGAATCGAAAGGTTAATTCGTTAATGTAAAATTAGGTAAGAATAATTGAAATATTGTAAGAAAAAGGTTTATGTATAGAATAAACAAATCGGAGTTTTGGTGACGGCGTTTCCTTTAGAAATATCAATGAAAAAAAAAATACAGAACAACAAAAAGAACTCTTGAATAGAGGGCTTCATTTAGAAATATATATGTATTTAACTTGTTTGATGTTATGTAGAGATAATTCTTTTTTAAGAAAACATATGGTGATGGGATTTTATTATTTAAAATTATGTCACTCGTTAGTGCTGCTTTGATATTAGTTACTTACTTGGATTTGTGCTCGCGAGTATTAGTTTAGCAATAGATAATATGTCAGTCAGCCTCCTCAGTTTTGGGATAATGTGATTTTCACAGATTTATTGACTACACTATTATTGATGTATTAATTACTATTGTTGTTTGATATTCTTAAATATTGTATTACTATAAAGTTTTCTTCTATCTATAAAAGATTACCAAAACCAGGTTTAAGATTATTTATAAAATTCTTAAATAAAGCAATTAAGTTCGCAAAGAAATTATTTATTTTATGAACCCCGTTTATTGTATTTTCAGGAAATATATCTTAGCTGTCGCCTGTGTAATCTGACGTCGTTGATCTATTTTCTTGAAATATGGCCAACACTGAGTCTCTTTACAAACTGTCTTTATGTAGCACAGGTTTATTAACAATTATTTAAATATTATTGGATTTATAATACATAACAAACATTGTAAGAAAGCATATTGTTCGTCAATCTCAGTTAGTGCTAAAAAATTGTTGAATTTGATACATTTAATACTTTTTCGTTGCTATTGCCCGAAGCTGTGTTACAGACCAAAAGTGTTAGCTATATTTCAATAAAATAGAACGACATTCCATTACACAGGCGATAGTTAAGATATATTTCTTGAAAATACAATAAACGGAGGGTTAATAAAATAAATAATTTCTTTGTGAAATTAATTGCTGTAAAAATTTTGTAAATAATCTTAAAACTGTTTTTGGTAATTTTTTAATGGACATATTTTTAGTAATACAATATTACGAACAGGTACTACATGCAGGCATAAATCTGAATCATATAATTATATAATTTTAAAATCCCATCGCTATATGTTTTCTTAAAAAAAGAATTATCTCTACATAACATCAAACAAATTAAATACATATATGTGTATTTCTAAATGGTGCCGTCTACTCAAGAGGCCTTTTAGTTGTTATGTATTTTTTTTTTGCATTAATATTTCCGTAGTCGGTATTTCTAAGGAAACACCGCCACCGAAATTCCAATGTGTTTATTTAATGTATAAACCTTTTTCTCTATATACATTTATGTTTCTGTTTAAATTTTTAGTCTTTACCTTTGATCGCAATAATACACACAAAAAAGTGATTTATGGCTTTGATAAATGAATATATCCTCTGAAAGCTGCATTTACACCTAAGAAATTTTAAAATTCACGATTGCTGGTGTCCCGATTTTTCTTGTGAGAAGTGTACCTGAGAATGGCTGTATTACCCACAACATGGTGTGAATAAAATGCTAAAATTAAAATTATATATTGGATTTAGAATACTCCTACAATTTTATTCAAACTTCAATCTTACGACACCACTCATAAATTTGCATAAAATTATGTTCGATATTTCCAAAATTTAGTTGCTTTAATTTAAGTAGCCGATTCTGTGTGTGCAAATAATCAGTTTTTGATTTTTTTATTACGAATAACTTGAAACTGAATTGTATTTACTAAAAAAAAAATCATTTAATATCACTTGGAATAAGCTTAATTAGATCTTTAAGCACATATTTTGAAAATTAGTCAAAATTACATGGCATACTTTTATAATTACAAAATAGAACAGCGATGATCTTTATTCATCCAACGATGTCGAAATGATCGCAAAAATATGCAAAATACCACCGTTAAGATGACATGAATAAACAACAGAAACAAGCTGATTTAAACATCGCTTTTAAGTTCAAATAAAACTGCCCTAACAGATTAAATTTACTTAAGCGGAGGAAATTCCTCTCACTTATAAAACGACTAATTAAAAGTTTTACACGGACTTTTTAGCGGGACACCCCACTCTTCCATCTTTTTCTGCCACGCTCCGAGTCTCACCGTTTCTTTGACTATCCTCGTCCGTTACTACGGAAAAACTTGAGCGGCACGTAAACCGTAAACTTTCACTAGCGAGACGACTCAAGAGTTCAGAACTTCGGAACTCCGCCGCGCTCAGAGACGGTGGCAACCTCCGTCCTGGAGACTCCCCAGTGGGGCCGCGCTACGCAAAAAGGCCATTTTTACAGCTGATATAATTTGTAATGAATTTTAAAATGGAAGTGAGTGTCGGGCAATCCCGCCCGAACGTGCCTGGAATAACCGAGCCCAAAACTTTATACCACATCGCGTTTTTAAAGATGATACAACGAGTCGGCCCGCTTTATTCAACGTCTTCTCCAACTGTATCTCTGTCTGTAAATTAAAATTTCCGAGAGAGTGGGACGAACTCGGATAAGTTCCGTTACATCAGACGGTGAATAAAGAGAGAGAAGCCGGGGAGCATAGGAAAACACGGAAGTGCGGTCCTGTACAGCGTCGGGGCTTATCACCTCGGTCGCTGAGACGATGATCAAATAAAATATTAAAGTGGAACATGATTTTTATGCGGTTTTCGTGTTAAGGGTTTTAAATGCTTTATCTCGACCGGTGAGGGTTTTGTTTGCAAATTGGCGGAGGAAATTTTACTATCCGCGTAGAGAAAGAAGCGTTTGTTATGGTTTATTATTATTTTCGGGGAAAGTCTTGTTACAGCGAGGTGTTTGCGTTATAAACGCGGATGATGAATTTGAAATTTATGTTTGAGTGGATATATGTATGATAATCGGAAGTTAACCTAAAGGACGGATTCTGAGTAAACAATCTTGTATTCGTTTCTGAAAATAGTGTTTGAGCAAATATAATGAAATTAAAATTTGTTATACCAAAGGTGCAAAGCAATAACAGTAAATCATTGCTTTTTTTGGAGAGCTTTTCTGAGGTTTTTTTGAGGACCTTTTTTGAGGAGCTTTGAAATTTATGTTTGAGTGGATATATGTATGTTAATCGGAAGTTAATCTAAAGGACAGATTTTGAGTAAACAATCTTGTATTCGTTTCTGAAAATAGTGTTTGAGCAAATATAATGAAATTAAAATTTGTTATACCAAAGGTGCAAAGCAATGACAGTAAATCATTGCTTTTTTTGGAGAGCTTTTCTGAGGTTTTTTTGAGGAGCTTTTTGAGGACCTTTTTTGAGGAGCTTTGAAATTTATGTTTGAGTGGATATATGTATGTTAATCGGAAGTTAATCTAAAGGAAATATTTTGAGTAAACAATCTTGTATTCGTTTCTGAAAATAGTGTTTGAGCAAATATAATGAAATTAAAATTTGTTATACCAAAGGTGCAAAGCAATGACAGTAAATCATTGCTTTTTTGGAGAGCTTTTCTGAGCTTTTTTTAAGGAGCTTTTTAAGGAGCTTGTTTGAGGAGCTTTTTGAGAAGCTGCTTGAGAAGCTTTTTTAAGGAGTTTTTTGGAGATCTTTTTTGAGAAACTTTTTTGAGGAACTGTTTGAGGAACTGTTTTGAGGTGTTTTTGAGAAGTTTTTTGAGGTCTTTTAAGGAGCTTTTTTGAGGATTTTTTTGAAGAATTTTTTCGAGGAGCTTTTGCGAGGTTTTTGGAGATTATTTTTGAATAGCTTTTTTGAGGAGCTTTTTGAGGGGCTTTTTTTGCGGAGCTTTGTTGAGTTTTGTTGAGTTTTTAGGAACTTTTTGAGGATTTTTTGAGTTTTCAATGAGCTTTTTGTAGTTTTTTGGTGAGCTTTTGGAGAAGCTTTTTTGAGGACCTTTTTTGGGAGCTTTCTTGAAGAGCTTTTTTCAGGAGTTTTTATGAGTTTTTTTGATAAGTTTTTTTGAGGGGCTGATCGTGCGTCTATAGTCTCATCATTCGACTGTACAGAGAGGTAAACAGTTTCAATCGACGTTTGTATATTAACGTAGACGATAAGAGAAGGGCAAATTTGTTTCTAGGAGCAAGTCCCTTTCATTTGCAAGTCGGCGTTGGAAAAAGAAACATGAAATTATCATTACTATGAAAGATTATTATTTTATAGATATATTTAAGATTTTTATTGCGATACCATACTTTCAACTTCTTATTTGAACATGATAACCTCTTTGTTTTACCTTTCCAGTTCTTATACCCTATGTAATCAGAAGAAAAAAAATAAGAGAATGGATCAAATAAATTGCTTATTTTGAAGACACTAGAACATTAAAATATTATCGTAATTTTTTTTTGCAAAAGGCCGTTAATTAATACTTTGGACAAATCTGAAATAACTTCACCTGGTCATAGATTTACTTCTACTCAAAGATTGAACGTTTTCTTTCCTAACCTTCATATAGTTATTTGAAATTATGATAATTTCTGTAGTAAAATCAACATAAACTGACTGTGATAGATATCTTTTCACAGTGTTTAAAAATATATTACTTACTTCCCGATCTAAGATATGAATATATATGTAGGTATTTAAAAATTATAATCTTCAAAGAACCTAAAATATAAGTTAGCTACTTATTGCGAAGATATGGTATGACATATGCAATTCATTAATTTCTTTTGTTTATAAAACTTGCCAAAGGAACAGCATCCTTTGATTGATAGCAGTTAGTTTTAAAAGTATTAAGAAATAGGCATCCTTTCTATGTGGTACCAAGGTACAAACACTTGTGTTCTATTTGGAGTTTTTCCAAAAATTCATCAGGAAAATGTAGCAGTTATGGAAAATGTGGCAGTTATGGAAAATGTGTTAATCGTCGATAGATTAAGAGAAAAGCTACTTATAAAAGAGTTTATTCTGTTCTATTGTCTAACATAATAAACAATAAAATGTCTGCATTATCAACGTTGACTTGGTCTAAACAAAAATTAAGCATGTACTCAAGTATTCCCGGAATAAAACATTAAAATACAGTATATCAAAAATTGGTATATGATAAACTGTATTGATTTTAAGCTTGGCCAAGCTAATATTAAACGTTTGTTCAACTATTTTGTGTTGCTTCCGCTTATAGAATTTATTTTTTCATTTCTAAATATGAAAAACATTTGCGAAGAAGTTATGATAAACATCAGAGAAGTGTTTGAGTGGCTTACGATGATTTCTAATTGCGTTAGCATTTTCATGTACCAGTTTAACAAAATTCTAACAAACCGAATCTTATCCAAAATTATATAATCCTATACATAGGTATATAATCAGTACCAAATTACTTTCTTAAAATCTCTGAGTGCATTTAACGTATATTACAGTATCGATTTTGAATCTAATTAATCTATCAATTTTTAAGGGAAATAGGAATAAAATATCTAAATATAAAAGGAAATATTACAATTTAATATAGACAGCTTCAAAAATAAATATAGATATTTAATTAGCAATTTTTTAGTTGGTTTGCGAATGGATAAAAGATGTAATTTTGTAATAATTTATACCATTCTTTGGAAAGAATTTGTACTATTTTCAAAAAAATGAAAATCATTAAATAATATTTCATGAGTACTAATTCCAAAATTGAAATTTAAAATTGTAAACACCAGGTGAATGCATGTACTTTATTATTGGTAAGTGCAAAACTGCTAAACGATCTTTAATTAATTAAACAAATTTTGCTTTAATAAATTCAATCTTACATATCAAAACAAAAAGAACACTTACATTATTCTAAATGCTCTAGCATCATCTGCTTTTAACTAAATGACATTTCTCGGACGAACCGCACGTATGTACTTCAACTTCCGGAAATAATATTCCAGATTCCCACCCAAAATCACCACAGACTAGCACACATCCCAGATCACCACATCTATAGTCGACGTGATACTAACTCCAGATTACTACTACTCTCGATTTAACGATCTCCATGCATAAAACCCATAACATATGCATACATGCTACACACTGCGTGTATTGTGAACAACAATGTATTCGGCTATTCAATATGCAAAAACGGTACCTCTCCACTGCTGCTAGGTCTCTTCCTGCATCTAACCCTTTCTTTCTGGTTGGCACGCCGGATCTCAGCCGAGCATAGGAGGACCGTTTCTATCTCTCTCCTCTACCTGTCGTCGGAAGGGTTAAAAAGGGACTTCTATTTAGGTTTCCGGAATAAAAAATATTAGGTGGAGAGAGGAAACTAGTTTTAAATTACCGGAGTAGCTACACTGTTAAAATAACTTACCAGTACAAACTCGGTACTGTTATTTAGTATTTTCATTCACTATAACAATGCATGTAGTTACTTTTAGAAATTATTTGTAGAATATTTATTTGTAAAGTCAATCAATCATTAACACCAAATATTTCCAGGGAATTTCATTTATTATACATACTGAATATTAACGGAATCCAAATATTCACGAACCCTTTATAACAGTGTACATCATAAAGGTATTGTGCACAAAGGGATACAATGATAACTAGGCATTGTACGGTAACCTAAATATTTGATTGGAGGAAGGTAGAAGGAACATAATTTATTCGCTCAGTCGGTCTAGTTTTAATAGAAGGGGTTGTACGGAAGGATAACGGGTCACGTATTTTTCGGAAATAACTCCTTACTCGGCAATATGCTTCCGTTACAAACCGGATATCGAAGTTCATATTATACCCATTATTTCCGAATGACAAGGTCCGGATTTTGATTTTGTGTAAACATTTCTCGAAAATAAGTAACTGGCCTTTGAGTGCCCAGTGTTGCATACTCGACTGGGTTCTGTCGTGGTATTAAGAAATCCTTGAATAAATATTATTGTTGGGTGGAAATAAATGGTTTCTTTAATTTACATTCCACTGTGTAGGGTGCAACTTTGCGGTGACATGTAAGAATATAAACGCTTATTTTTACACGATTACAGTAAAATTGGAGTTTCTTTGAGAGAATTCCTGGATTCTGGCATGATGAAGTGAAATTATCAAAAGTTTAGTTGTCAATTAGTCAATCAATTAGTTGATCATATCATTTTACCATTGACTATTGACTTTGACCATATCATTTTATCATTGACCACTGACTTCATATTGCTTTTTCCTGAAACATCTTTTGTATGTTGTGGTGTTTTATATTTTTTTTTTTTAGTCATATGGGGCCAATTTTTTTTGATTTTCTTTCAATTAGATATTACCACTGTACCTCTCAATAATGTTGCGCTTATTCATGATTTTGGGGTCCATATCATTGATCTTTTGAATGATGTTATTACAAGTATGTTTAACAGAAATGCTTCTCTAAAGATCGTCATGTTTAAAAGCAGTCGACTCTGTATTTGACTGATAATGGTAAACTTATGATGGAGCTAAGAGATAAAGCACTGAAAACGCGAAGAAAAAAGAAACAACTGGTTCTTTTAATTATTAGAAACATCTGCGTAATCTAACAACTTCTGCTATCGGTCACGAGAAACGGGCTTATTAAGAGTATATCTCGTCTAAATCCTAAGCTATTGTGGAACAGCTTAAGGTAGTTAAACATTTACAATATGAGTGACAAAGTCAACTTACCTGCTTACCTAACTGATGTCAATGAAATCAATAATCATTTTTTTCAGTTTTATATTGGAGCTGATCTTGATGCTACTGCATTTATTTATTATGGTAACAATACATTTATTAACAAACAAAAAATCTTTTGCATTTCTTTCAATTGTTTAAGTTGATTCTATTCTCAACTTTATTAAATATCAATCTACTGGTATTTATGGTGTATCAATTACAATGATATCCCTGTGCTGCCCGCACGTGTTGCTTACTATTAGGCATGTTATCAACAGTTGTTTGCTTGAGAGTACCTACCCTGACTTTTGGATGAGAATAACTTCACTGCCTAAAGCAACCATCCTGTCTGACTGTATGGATTTGCGACCTTTATCTATAGTTCCACTTCTGTCTAAATTTATGGAGAAAGCTCTAAGCCATCAAGTATATACGTTTTTGAATACTCATGATCCACATCCATAGCACAGCTGTGAAACGATAATGACCACGTTGTGGATGACCTGTTGCATGGTGTAGATGCTGATCAAGTAACACTATTGGTATTATTAGACTACTAGCTGTTGATGCCATCAATAATACCTTGTTGCATGCTATTCTTAATTTTATTGGTTTCAGTAATGATTCAGTGATTCGTTTGCGTTCTTATTTCACTAATAGAATGCGGCAGGTCTTATGTGATGGCCGCTTGTCCTTCCGCTTCCAATCACCTCTGGCGTGCCTCAAGGGAGTATCCTTGGCTCATTACTATACATAATTTATTCGCCTAATATTATAAGTATTTGAAGCATTTTCGTTATCACTTATATGCAGATGACACGCAAATGTTTCTGCGAAACATTGTATTCGAATTAATTGTAATAAAACTTCTGCTTTGGTGTTTGGATGTACTAAAACTCGAGATGATGATGTGATTGCATTGTTCGATGATGCTCGCAGACTAGAGGTATTCTTGGATACAAAACTGCCCTTCAAGGATCATGTTTCTTGTCTACTGAGGGCAGGATACAGCAGACTGAAAGTTCTTTATGGAAGTAGCAATTGTTTGGATTTGGATTTGAGAAGGGTTCTTTGTGAATCTTTGGTGTTGTCCAGATTTAGATTTTGCCTGGGTGTCTACTACCACTGCCTGGGTGCTGTGGACCTTAAACCTTCTTAAACCATATATGAAGATCAAAGAAAATATGATAAGATTTCAGATGCGTTGAGATGAGCAGGGTGATTCAGAATGTCTGTTAGGGCAGAATTTTACTCTGCTGTTTTTATTCTACAAAATTATTTTTTATAGAAAGCCTAGCTATCTATAGAGAAACGTTTTGTTTAGTACGGATGCTCATAATAGAAATTTTAGAAGCAAAGATCTTCTGACTCCTCCAGTTCATCGTCGTGAAATATAGATCTTTTAGTTACAACGTTGCACGCCTGTATAATGTGATTTCGTTCGGACTACGTTTTTTTACACCCATTGACATTTTCTGGTCAGCTCCATAAATACTTTTATAATGGCTAGCGATCTTCAATTTAATCTTTATTATTTTACTTTAAGCGTTAATATTTCTTTTAGCTTTACTATTAATTTGATTCGTGTTTATATTTTTTATTATTTTGCTTTGTTATCTATATATGTAATAGATATTTTATGTTTTCAGCAGGAGGATCAGCAGCTTATTGAACTTGCCTAGTGAACTTACTGATCCTGTACCTTTTGGTTGTTGAAGTCGCTGTAATTATTTTTCAATTCCTTTATTTTTTAGGATTGTACTTTGTTATATATTTATACATATATCTTCCAGTATTCATAAAAATGCTATTATTATTGTTATTAGGGAAATATATAACCCTAAGAAATGACAGAAAATAAACATTAGTAAATAGAAAAAATCTCAAGAAAGTCGATGTACAAAACTTTGTAAGCAAACTGTTCCTATTGGATTTAAAAAAAAAAAAACTGATCGTTGTTTTAAATAGGCTTGGTCCCATATAAATCTTCATGGTTCAAATCTTACCTGAACAAAATGCCCTTATAAAATCAAATAAAATAACAAGCAATAGACTTATTGTTTTAGTTTTTATTGTCAGGAGTTTCACTACAGCAGAATTTCCGATTTCTTGGTCTGTTGCGAGTCCACATCATTTCATTAATCGATATGCGAAATGTTAATAAACCTTCATTCCAAAGCAATGGGACTCCGGAAAATTCTACTAATGCCGTCAGGAATTTTTTAAATAGCACCTTTTGAAAGCTGATGGATTGGCATGTCTGATCTCATACCATAGCCCCAAAATCAGCCGATTTCTTTCGATCCATTACTTTTTTTGGGGGCATTTAATAGACAAAGTTTACATTAAAGTGCAAATACATAACTTGGATTAACTAAAAGACCACTTACTGCAAGTGAAGGACTCCTACCACAATTTATTTGTGTCCTTTTCAAGATCAAACAATCAGGGTATCATTTTGAAAAATTGGTATGAAATAAAGCTTTACCCTACTTAAATTTTTTTCTATGTTTTAGTTAATACTTAATGAAATTAAGTCAGAAATGAAGTAAAATGTCAAACGTCGGATGAGTAGTATAATTTACTGGCTGCCTTTCCTAGATATTACACAGGCTTTTGATAAGGTTTGGCACATGGGGCTGCACTACAAACTGAGGAAAAACCTGCCACTCCCTCATTATCTACTACTAGGATCCTACCTGTCCGATTCCTAGTCAAACAGAACAATCAATATTCTGATATCTATCCTATCCACTCTGGTGTACCGCAAGGGAGTGTATTGGGATCTGTCCTTTATCTTCTATACACGAGTGACCTACCGACAACAAGACTCACTACTATGGCAACGTTTGCAGATGATACAGCGGTACTTGCCGCCCACTCAGATCCAATATCGGCTTCGTGGAATCTTCAGATCAACCTCAAGATCCCGGACTGGTTAAAAAAATGGTGAATGAAGGCCAATGAATCTAAATCTACACATGTCACATTCACAATGCGCAGAGGAGCATGTCCGCCAGTTAAAGTTAACAACTGCGAACTCCCGCAAGCTAACGAGGCTAAATACTTAGGCATTCACCTAGATAGGAGACTATCCTGGCAAAAATATATATTCACAAAACGCAAACAATTGGGAATTAAACTCAACCAAATGTACTGGATCATTGGTCGAAAATCGCAATTATTCTTTGATAACAAGATTTTAATTTACAAAGTCATCTTAAAACCAGTCTGGACATATGGGATACAACTATGGGGTACCGTCAACAACTCTAACTACACATAAGAGAAAAGGGATGCGCAATGAAAAAAAAACCGATATATTTTACCTTGCAAATGATACAAATTCATGAAAATTTATCTTAAAGAAATAACTATTTTTACTGTTGAAATTGTATGGAAAGTTTCTAATTCATTGAGAACCTGTTGTAGGTATATTATTAACGTAGAAGGATAAAAGATACATGTCAGTACACATACATCATACAGACAGCCTTAAATATTTTACAATATAACCGTAAAGAGGCGTTCACACTGTCACCTTAGGAAATAATAACGCTGTCAGGAGTTAAAAAATTTATTCGTTACGCGTGACAAATCCGAATTTTCACAAACGCGTAACATACATATGTAACGCACTTTAAAACCAGGCCTGCTCCTTTGCGTGCACTACATACCGTAATAGCACGGGTTGAACAGAAGAGCGAAAAAGTAAAAGGGTTAGAGCCCGGGATATCATTTGAATAAATAATAGAGAACATCGCACCTTTTCTCGAGGTATACACATTCAGGTAGTCCTCACGCGCATACAAAACGTGCGTTGCGCGTATGCACGTCCTCATTCGCATTGGGATCTAGGCGAGTAGTTAACTGAAAAATTCACTTCGTCCGATTTAACGAACGCAACGGAACGTCGCTTCTCCGATCGCAATAATAAAAGAAAAAAAGAGGAAAGAATACAAAGAGAGATTTTATCGTTTTCCGAGGCGCGCGCGCTGGCGTACTTAAATCGAGATTTGTCGAGTTGTCGCCGGTCAAGTGGTGCTCAAAATGTTGCATGCGGTGTCATCGACGAACCCTCCGATGCGTAATTTGAATATAATGTTATCTAAATTTGGCGTTGAACTTTCGAGTACGTAAGTGCGAAATGAGTGGTTGCTGGTTGGAAATTGCCCGAGGCATGGGTTCGGTAAAGTGCACTCGGAAAACGCCCCAGAATAATGGTATCTATATAGGAGTATTGCTCCAATTTAAATTGAACAATTATATTGAAGGTAAAATATTGCAGCAGTAAAGAAGAGATTGATTCACTATGATTCGTAGAATTAATGAGGAATATCTAAATAAATGTACATAATCTGAAATGGTAGTGTTTAGAACAGAAGTATATACATTTGTTTTGTGTACTAATCCAACTACGTAGTTTAGTTTTGTTACGTCCCTATATTTAGATTTAAGTTCCTTCAGTTCTAAGAAGTTAATAGCGAAGACATCTTTCCCTTTTTCGATTCTTTCTTTATGCTGTCAGACACCCTCTTCATTTCTAATTTACGACCACTAGAGTTCCTTTGTACACCACACGCAATCACTTTTGTAACCCCACCAAGGGAAAATGATCAGTGTAACAATCGACTACTAGTACAAAACCATATTATAATAAGCAGTTCTGTTTCGACATTTCAAGCGACAATACATTTGTAAATATCTTACTATGTAAATATATGAAATTACAAAAAAAAAGGGTTTTGTGTGTTTTGTTATTTCAACACATCAACGTAGAAGTGACAAATCCAGCACCAACGCATTTATAAAATTCTACAGGTAGAATCCCATAGAAATTGAAACAGGCAATTTCTGTGATTATATTAGTATATTCATTTTAATATTTATTTGGGAGACCAAAACAGGATAGCGGAGTTTTATTATCTTGATTGTCCTCACGATAAACCGCGGCGAGATCCATACTAAGTTCAGAACAGCCAATCTTATACTTTCGCAGTCTAATAAAAATTACTTTATTTACGTAAAACTTAAAGTTATACTTACAATTCATATAATCCATATAAAGTTGGTAACATTTTAAGACCATGCTTTCACGCTTCATTCAGAACATACACCATTTGAGAGATCAGATAATCAATAATAAAGACAAGGTAGATCGTCTGATGAGAAGAGGTATTTCTATGCTTACCTGTAATGATTGCCAATCTAATTATGTAGGTAGAACTTTTACAAGTTTTGGAATCCGGATTAGGGAGCATGTTTCTAGCGGTGAATACTTATTTAGGAAGCATCTTAAAGATAACAGCCACACCTTCAATATTAATGATGGTTCCATAATTTACATACAGGTAAAATAAACAGTAAACATAACAGTAAACTTACTGTCAGAGCTTAAACTGTCATACCCTAACTGAAACTGCGTTTAGCGCCACCTGTTTCTCGTTCCTGTACTATTTTTTTGGCGCGCAATTTAAATGCCGTTCTGATACTAATTGGTACTTTATATTTATGTTTATGATTTAATATATAAAAAAAGAAGCACATGATTTTATGAAATATTTATATTAGTTAAAAAAAATACAATACATAAAATGTATTGAATTCCTGAGAATTTATATATATTTATCTATAACATATGAAAATGTAAAAACATAGTATTTTAAAGCTTCAATTCTTGACCATGTATATAACTTTTAATTTCTTTTTCTCCTGGTTTTTAGGTCGTAAATATTGAAAACATGAATGAGTACTACAACGTTTCGCTTTATTGCAAAGCTTTTTCAAGTATATAAATATAAATGTAAAAAGTGTAAATTATAAATAAAATGAAAGCTTTGCAATGAAGCGAAACGTTGTAGTACTCATTCATGTTTTCAATATTTACGACCTAAAACCAGGAGAAAAAGAAATTAAAAATAGTATACTTATTTGTTGCAAAATAAAAATCTAATTACAAATTAAAAAAAAAGGGAACGATACTAACTTAAATATAATATTTTCAGAGACAAATGTAAGAACGGGAACAATAAAGGACTTAAATAGTAAATTAAAACAGTACCCAAATAAAACATATGTATAGAACATTAAAACTATGAACTGGTTAATAAGACATTATCTACAATACTGGTTTAAATTTGTTTTTCAGAATTTTAACTTTTGAGCTTTTTCATAACTAAGAAATCATATTTTCCTTCTTTTTATTGGTTCAATCAACTGGTGACAACATAATAGTTGTACTATGTAAAGCCTTTAAAGTTATTTATTGTAAAATAATGCACATGCAGCAATAAAATAAAACAAGAATATAATAGATAAATTAAATCTGCAAAATACTGTTTCAAATCTGTGTCACATTGTTTTACAGCAAAATAAAAATATCCTATGATAAATAATTTCAATAATAGATAATTCAATAATTCAGAATAGAAAAAACCAGTAATCCAGAGGATTTTAAGATATATTTGAGGAAAACTACATTCGCAGTGATCGTCCACAGCAGACTCCGGATCCTGAACTTCAAAAATTTGCCCATTCTTGGGAAAGAGAACGCCAAAACGGGATGTCGGGCTTGTACCAGTTTATTTTCATTCAAAAAACGTAAAGATTATTGTTTCTCATATAATTTTATTGTTTTTGTTCTAAAATAATCATACTTGGTTAGCTTCAACTTCATTCAAAATCTAAAACGTCTTAAAAACAATTAATCGTATAGTTATTGCTTTATTAGTTTATTAAACAGAGCTCTAATACAAATTATAGGTTAAGACGGTATGAATTTCTTGTTAAAGAGTTTATTTGCTGTTATTTTGCTGTTTCAATTTAGATTTGAATTCGTGGTTGATTTGAAATTTTCTTATTATAATATGTTTTGTTGATTTTGTGATTTTCTTTTAAACTGGCTTTTACCTACATCATTAGTTTTGGTGGCAAGTCAATTTAAGCAACCAACAGTTAATTTTTCGCAATCAAACTGTAATTTCCATTGTCACCAACTTAAATTTAGTTTTTTTTTTTTTAAAGGCAGGAATTAAGCTATTTTTAAATTTATATCAGGTAAGTAATAATATCCATGTATCGACCATTCGAACCCTTTAACGTTCTGAGATTTAAATCAAAACAAATAGTCTTGTAAATTGATTTTTATTAACAATAATAATAATAATATTTTTTATTTATCGATCAAAAGTATCGTAGCGATATAGAATCAGTCATACACATCACAACAATGAAAACGAAAATTATTTCCATTTTGGCGATAAATTAATTACCTAAAGCCCAATCCATAGCGACCAAAGCCGTTTTTTTTTTTTTGAATAATACAAGTGAGGTATTTCTTTGTCTGTAACTGTACCGATTTTATATGAAAAAATAGTTTGTTTTGAGCAATTAGATGATGATATCATATAGTCAAATAAATATTTTCTGCTGACAAGATAATTTACTTAGGTAAAAGATTTATTTTTTAGAAAGTATTTTGATCACTTCAAAGCAGTAATGTCAATTGCATGTTCTCCTATATTTAATTCAAGTACAACTTTTTTTATGTTACATACTTTTTTTCAAACATCCATTTCCTTACGAGAACGGTTTTTTCTGTGATGGAACTACCCTAAAATTAATATTTGAAATAAAACAAAATGAAGAAAATGTTCCTTCGTCATGTATGGGCAAAGGGACGCCTCCAACTTCCACCAGATTGTAACCTACATTTCTGCTAAGCACTATTTAACCGAGCTAGACTCATGTTAATGGAATATTTAATAATTTATACTGGCGTGGAGTAGACATATCGACGGTAGGTCTCGGCTAACTCTTACTTATCGTCGGGAGTTTCTACGGGGCCCCGTAAGATTGTTCGGCTTATAAACTTCTCGCGATGTACTTAGTGAATTTATTAATTTCACGCTCTAAGGGAGACAAAGCTCTTTATTTTTACATTGTACTAATGAAGTAGATCCGAGTTGAGGCAACTATACGAACTTCATTCCACCTCGGTAATTAATTCATAACTCCGCAACTTTTCAAATAACGCCGACGGGACCAAGGAAGGCGGGGGAACTTTCTTATTGTTCGTGTCATCCTTTTTTCCGTGTTTTCTTCACGCCGAAGCGATCCAGGTGATAATTAATGAGGTCGATCATATTTACGTGCATGCCTCGAAATTAAATCAAGGGCTAAGGATAGGAATTAGTAAGCCAATGGTGTGGAAATAGTGTTAAGCAGAAATTTTGGGATATGAACTATTACTTGACTATCTTAAATTGGTATTATAAATGCTTTTTTTTGTAAATGAGGCGTACAGATGCAAAAGTTACTGTTTGCTGAACTATTCACAAAAGATGTTTTGGAGTAGATCATTACGTATTATTTCTTTAAGTTGTTAACGGTAGCAGATTAAGAGATAAAAATGTACATTATTAATTCGCTTTGATTCAATTTTAAACAGTTAAAGTATATTTTTAATATGTCTTTGCGATCAGTTTTATTTTGGGGTTAAGTTTGTAAGAACCGCCATCATTCCGTATTTTTCTATTTGTATGCAGATTTATGTTGGCGTAGTATCGATTCTGGTATGGTTTATTATAGGAAATTTCAATTTTATTGATAAATATTTATTCGCACAAAAATTATAGGTTTTACTCTATCGATTTGTTAGCAAGCGGACGGAAAGGTGTCTTGACAGGACGGTTGTGGATATAACAAGTGTCAAGTGCCCTCTAGTAAATAAAATATCAGAGACGTCGTTCGAATGAAATAAAACAGTCAAATTATTTTAATTATTCTGATTTCGTTCTAAAAAATAATGTAATTTTAAAGATAAAGATAAGAATTGTCTAGTATTACATAGAATAAGATACAAAAATGAATAGAATACTGTGTGTAATTCATATTGGATGAAATTTAAAAATTCAAATGAAATATATTGCTCTATTTTTCAGAACAAATACTAGACATTTTAATTTTTAATTTTAATTTCAGTAAAATATAACAATATAACTATTTTGATATAAAATTCGATTTAATATTCAAAATTTCAATTAACTTTGTAATTTCTTCATTTATATGAATTCTAATTACCCACATTCGCCTCGAAGGTCATTCAGGTAATGATATGGATTTACATTATTCAGGTGATATGTCGATACTTTTTAGGTAAGCACTTTGTGGAACTTTGATAGTTCTGTATGTGTGGCGTAAAAATTGTTATAGGAGCTCACGAACAACCGTTGTCTTACATAACTACGGGAAGAATGCTAATTTAAACTTAAATTTCCAATAATCTGCCTTCGATTTTTAGCGCTCTCAGGTAAACCAACATATAATTCAAATGGACAACTAGTAACTGACTTCAAGATTACAAGAAGACAGTTATTTACCCTAGATGGAGGGGAATACAGCAATTGCTACCGAGTATAAACATCCCGAAGAATGATGAATCTTCCGGAGTAAAATATAACAAAATAGAGAAAAAAAATACCAGATAAGCTTGAATTAACAAATAAAATAGGGTTTACATTATATACAAAGCTATAATTAGCATCTCCAGCTAATGTGAACTATTTTATAGTCATTTTTAACAAATTCAAAATTTACCTGCAGAGTAGGCAACCTAGAATGCATGTTAATTTAAAATTATTCCTTTATAAGGCTTTGAAACGTTTTTAAATGACTGTTAATTATTTTCACTACACCTATGTCCATAGCAATATATACCCCGTTGGTGCCTTAATGCCTATTATACTTTATTTTAGGCAAATAAAGTTTGTCTCAATTTCTGGTGTTAATGTTGTGTATGTCCGAGTGACGGAAAAAAATCCTTTTGCATTTGTAAATATAGACACATAATTCAAAAGTATATAAGCAAGTAAGAGATAAAATGTTGTATTCCATAAATAATAATCTACAAGAGTGTGTATCACTAACTCCAGCCGTCTTCCTAAGCATTCCTTTGAAGATAAAAACGTTCTCAGCAAGTGAAGAGTTACATGCATCTACCACAGTGCAGATGCGGCTCAACATGCGCATATTAGTAGACACAAAGTCTTTTTCTAAAGCATGTCTCAAACTCATGACCAACTAAGTTATAGAGCTAAGTTTTGAGATTCATAAGTCTCCAACATAAGTTTTCATCAAAATGAACACCCAAGGAATTACAGTTATTTTTACTAGTAGAAAAATCAGAACATCAGTACCAACAGCCAAAGACTCTGCCTTTGGCATTATTTTGTCGATTATGACAAAACGCACAAACTGTACAAACAAAGAGATATTAAGAGATAAGTATGACAACGACAAGAATTGATTGTATCGATTATTGCGTCTCTAGAGAACATGACACTGATTGTACTATTACCAACGATGAATGAATCGTCATTAGCGTATGCAATATATTGTACTTTATCAGAACACAAATCAAAATTCGCAACGTACAAAAAAAGCACAGGACCCAACATGGAGCCTTGAGGTACTCCCATAATGACTCTTAAAGGTTCTGAATTAATATTTACTCGTACATTACCATAACGATAAGGAAATGAAACAATCTGATTACGTCGAGAAATCAAATTTTAATCATCAATCAATACGTTAATTAATTATGTTATCACAGGGCATTTTGCCGTTTCAAGACTCCCCCACAAAAAAGGACAAGCATAGCTGTTGATGTCGACTCGTTTGACCGAAAGCATGTTTGTTGGGAACAAGAATTTTGGCAGTAGCAATAAAATTTAATAAACAATTCAAGAAAGCATTTCGAAAAATCTTAGAAAACGAATTCGTAATTGTAATGGTTCTATAATTTTCAATTAAAGTACGGTCACCCAGTTTAAGGATTCATGTTACTCTACGTAATTTTAATTGATCAGCATATAATTTATTGTTTGTTAAACTAATAAGTAGTTGCCTTATTAAGAATAATTTATTTGGATTAATCATATTTATTAACGGCAAATAAATCTTCTTCTCTGTATGCAAGCGAAGTGTCTTGAATCCAATGCGTCAAACCAACGATTGAGTTTTGCATCCCAAGACAATTTTATCCAATCAAAGAGTGAATTTTAACAATAGAATCGCTAATGCTTGCTTGCAGTCGGTGTTTAGTACAATCCTTGAAAATTAATCTGTGAGTGACACGTGCACCTATACGTCATACGCCTCATAACAAAAATGAAAACGTATGAGAACTAAAGAAAAATAATGCACTTCTATATAGGCATTAATGCTTTATACTTTTCACAATCGGTTTCATTACATTCAAGAAATATATATGCAAATTTGATTTAGTATTATCTTTCTACAGTTAGCCCAATTACAAATTCATTTATGCCTCCATGAGAGAACCAAGCACCAATGAATTTAAAACTTTAGCAACCATAAAACTAAAGGTTTCGTCACAATACCGACAGGGGGCGCACGCTCTGTCCCGCACACATATTCCTACATACGCACACTTACATCATTAGTCATTTTAGTTATTCGGAGAAACGCTTTAGTGTGCAAAGCTTCATCGTCTCCGGGACTGGCATGGCAGGCAGCAGTATCCCGGAGCTATGAGGAGGATGAAAGCTGATGGTGTGGGGGCGAGTTGGCGAAAACGGAAGGGCAGAGGATGGGGTTGCGGTGTGAGGGGTGGCTGAACGGGGCGGTGGGCTGGCGGCAGCAGCGATGGTGTGTACAGGAACACACGTATCCCGCCGCCCCTCCCGCCTAGGTACAGCTAAGCCGTGCTAGTTAGAAAGTTTAATTAGTTGGAGCGGGCTTGTCGTACTATTGTAAGTTTGAGGCCGGCATTTTGTATCCTACCAATTCTAATATGGAGTTTATGGCGTTTATGGATCAATAAATTTTACTTGTTTACTCCGAAATTAATTCTAATATGAAAATCTTCTGTTTTTGGCTGAAGAAAAAAAAGAGGGTTTGAAAACAAGGTAGCTATAGGTATGGCAGAAATTTTGCACAGAAATTATTTAGGAAGATACATTATTATAAGAGCGGGTATACCTTATGGTCAAATATTTCTGCCCTCTAGAAGATCATGGAGTTTTTCTTCTCTAAACTTAAATTGGCAGTATAAGTATAAGTTGACTTACTCTGCGGCGTGTGTGTGGTGCAGGTTATGTTATGCCGTTGACAGATTCGGTTTTGACGTTTTGACAATTTTGACACATAACTGCATGTAAACGCTTCTATTGAAAAAATAACAAGTTTAATAATAAAAGAACAGCTATAATAAATGTTCAAAGTGAACTCCTTTATTTAATTTCCTCACAGACATTTCGGATAGCTTCAGAAAGTTTTTCATTTGTATGAAGACGATTTAAAAATCCATAATTGTCAAATCTGAAGCTCATGGTTGAAAGTCGACTATCCGATTATCAAAGAATTCACGCGATAATCCTATCATTTCCATTGTCTTGTAGGGTGTTGCATTATCTTACTGGAAATAATATCCCCCGCCGAGTTCAACATCATGTAATTAATTTGAAAATGGTTGCAATAAATTATTACGATATCGCTTCGCATTTATTTGTGGTATTATTAAAGAATATTGAACCAATAATCTATCTGCAAAAAACAGCAAGCCAAACACCTATTTTTGCAGAAAGTAAGAATTTCATGTGGATTTTCAGTAGACCAGATGTGCATTGGTTGTTTATTTAGATATCCTCGTAAATGAAACCATGCTTCATCTGAGAAAAAAAGGATTTCTCAAGAACATCGTCGTTATTCGTCCTGCCCAAAAACTATTGACAGTAATTAAGTCGGGTTACGTGATCAATGGATAAGAGCTTTTGTACGTAATGAAACTTGTATGGATTTTTTTGTAAATCTTTTAAAGGATTGCAACAGATTACATAGTCCAAATGATGATGTAACCTGTCTTCAGATGCATTTACTAAATGAGTTTTATATTTTATATATTTATTAATAAAACGTCATTCATTCTTTACTACTATATCCCCAGAACAATGCATATACAGATTAATATTTTGATTTATTAACTTATTTAACGAGCAGTGTATATAATTTACGCTTGACACTCTGCGACTTTTCGCATGTACGATCAATTACGTCAGACTACGCATTTCGTAGTAACGCATACACAACCTTATCCATATCAAGATTTATTAGATCTGTAATTAAACATGAACCTTCGAAAATTCACTTAGACGTTTACGGTTAGATCGTCTTTTGGACCACGTAATCTGCTGCAAATTATGTTAAACAGGTTTTGTAATATCTCCTATAATCTCGGAGATATTTCTAAACACTGAAAAATCGCGCAAACTTTGGAGAGGGCTGTACTCCTAAATGGGGCGATTGGGCGGAAAAAAAAATTGCATAGTACTTCTACCATGATACTCTTTCAATCTGTAGAGTTTCATGGAGATTGGAAGCTGACAGTTGTCGGTGTTCTTTTGTCAGCAATATATATAAGTCAGCACTCCGGGCCCAGAAGGCCCATGGCTTGATTACAAATCTTCCTCCATTCTTCTCGATCACGAGTTTTCCTGTGCCATTCCCTTATTCCAATACTCTCCAGATCCTTTTCTACCGTCTGTAACCATTCTGTTCGTGGTCTGCCTCTTCCTCGTCTTCCACTTATTCTTCCCTTTAGTACTTGTTTTGTTGGCCTTCCACTGTCCAGTCTCGTCACGTGTCCCAACCACCTCATTCTTTTTACCCTCACTACATTTGTTATTGATGGTTCCCCGTATAACTCATGAAGTTCTTCATTTGTTCGTCTTTTCCAAACATCATTGACTTTTTTTCCACCATATATTTTTCTTAACACCTTTCTCTCAAAAATTTCCAACGACAATTTTTCCTTCTTATTCAGCTTCCATGCCTCTCCTCCATAAGTAACCACTGGCCTTATTATTGTCTTGTAAATTCTTTTTTTTCCATTTTGTGAAATATTTTTTGATCGTAGAATATGCAGTAACCCTCCCCATACATTTTATACCTTTAGCAATTCTTTCTTGTATTTCTACTTTTTCCTCTCCTTTGCTTGTTATTGTGACTCCTAGGTAATTAAAATTGTTCACTTTATTGAAATAGTATTCTGAATCTTCAGTTCTTATTTTAAGTCCCTCACTTTCTATGTGCCCTCCCGTTCCCTTCACTAACATAAATTTTGTTTTACCTTCATTTATTTCGAGCCCTCTATTTTTTGCCGCCTTCTCTATCTTTTTGATTGCTGTAATCAAGTTGTCTTTTGTCCTTGCCAGGATTACAATATCATCTGCATATGCCATTATTTGGTTCCGCTGGTTGTATATTGTGCCGTTCGTCAGGATCCCACTTTCTTTTACAGCTGCGTCCAAGATGATATTAAATAATGTGGTGGATAGTGGATCACCCTGTCTTAAACCTCTACCTACTTTACTTAAATTTTTCTGATGTTTGGCGTTTAATAAATATCTTGTATTCTGTTTCAGTCAGTGTCATTTTTACCAATCTAATAAGCTTTGCCTTTATTCCTAAGTTTTTCATTGCTACATATAGTTTTTCCCCTTTTATTTTATCATAAGCTTGCTTAAAATCAATGAACACCATATAGAGAGGTAAATTTTGATCTATACTATTATCACAATTTGCTTCAATATAAACACTTGATCCATGACTGATCTATTTTCTCGAAAACCGCATTGATATTCCCCCAACTTCCTTTCTGTGATTTTATTTAATCTGTTCTTAATTGCAACGGCCATTATCTTGTATACGACGTCCATTAGTGCAATACCTCTGTAATTTTCACATAGTTCTCTATCCCCTTTTTTATGTATAGGACATATTAACGATTCTTTCCATCTGAGTGGCATGGTTTCGTCTTTCCACACTGTATTTATTATATTATGTAAGTTGTTTTCTAGTTCTTGTCCTCCTACTTTCAACATTTCTGCAGTTATACCATTTTCTCCCGGTGCTTTATTGTTCTTAAACTTCTTGATTATTTCCTCTATCTCTTGCTTTGTCGGTGGCTCCTCCTGCTCATTTTCTCTCACGTCCCCTAATTCTCCATCCATCTCAGGTAGCTCACTCCCTTCGACCTCAAAGAGTTCTTTAAAATATTCTGCCCATCTGATTAAGCTTTCCTGCATACCTCCTACAAGTTGTCCTTGACTATCTTTACAAAATACCATTTTGTTTTCTTGATTTCTTCTCTTTTCATTTTTTATATTTTTATAAAATTCTCTCATATGTTTCTTGATATATGAGTTTTCTAACTCCTGCATCCGTTTTTCGATGCATTCTCTCTTCTTCTTTCTACATATCTTTTTTGCTTCCTTTCTACATTTTTGGTATTGTGCTCTACTTTCCTCTGTATTATTTCATAACATTTTCATTCTTGCTTTTTCTTTTTGTTGTATCACCTCCTTACATTCTTCATCGAACCATGGTTCCGTTATTGTCAGCAAAGTTTTCTTAAATATTCGAATCAATTGCATTAAAACATTTAAAACATAAAGATAATATTTTCTTTGTAGTATGAATTTATGAGAAAAATACTCCAAGCTATAGCATTAATAACACTACGCACTATATCATTTGCAGCTGATGCGCAGTAATATGCATAATGTAATAAAAAGTAAACTAACATTGGAACACAAAAAGTTTTTTTTACTATTATTTTTTTCAATGTAAGCGAGAACAAGCAAACGAAATAATCTTACTGTTTAAAATTGGTGAATTGCTTTTCTTTTTATTATTGGTATTAACTTTTTTTGCCGAAATCGTATAATATATAATCATAAATAGCGGTGGCACAGAAAAAAATACCACCGCTAACCTTGGTTTAATCTATTCTATAATCTATGTTTACCTTAAACATTTTTTAATGTTTACTGCAGCAATTATTGTGTTAATTTTATTGTAGTGAAAATTTATATAATTATTATGCTTTTCTATTTTATTTATAAAGTATCGCATTTTCGGATGATATGAAACCTTTAACTTTCATCAACTTCAAGTTTAGTCAGTATGGATTTTTATTTATCCTCTTCTCTTAGGCGTTTTGTTTCTCTCAGAGTTAAATTTTTGCGTTAGCTTTTTTTGTTTATCTGATACTTTACACTGTCTGCAATTAAGTGGGGCAGTAACCTGGCTTAAAGATTCAATTTGTCCTTTGTTCTAGATTTCTAGATGCCAAAATTAAATATGAGCAAATGACACAGCAATGACATTTAGGTATCTATAGTTTACTCGAGAGAATGCCTTATATAAAATGCTACATTTCCTTTATTGTGTTAAGGTACCTTTAAGTTGTATAACAATTATAGTATGTGCACTCCGTGTGAGTACTCAGGGAATACACATAGACGAGTGAATGTATGTGGCCAAAAAGATATTCTACAATTTACAATAGAAAATTTTCACTGCTCGCTTTTTTTATGATCATAAACGTACACATCTGCAGTAGGCATTGGAGTTATAGTAAATAATTACGCAGGTTATTCAGCGAATTCATTCTACTAACATTCTACTAGCAGAGTTATGGCCGTCTGTGATCCATATAAGAGAAATACCACACTTTCAATATATTTATTTTTTTTAAATCGCAAGTGTTAAGTTGGAAGTGAATTTATCGCATCATTTATATCAGTTTCTATCAGGGTTATTATTATCATTATTATTGATAAATGGCCTCGGCTTTTACTATTAGCCACGTACATGGATTAAAAAATCCTTCACCACCCACTTTTATTGAATTTTTAATATTTATATGGTTTGCAATAAAATTAAATATTTTGCAAAGCACTAGTTACTTAGTTGTTCTACTAATATTGACATAATGACGTAAGTATTTAGTAAAAATAAACACGAACAAACGTTTCTCAGTAACTCAAATGCAATGAAAACCCGGTCTTCAGTAGTCTCTACCCACATCTGTAGATATGTGCTTATTGATAATATGTATGTACTAAGCATACATCTGTAGACAGACATGTAGGAGGGCGCTAAAAGAGAAGGAGCCAGGGCGCAAAGCGTTTTGATAGTTATTCGCTTTCAAATAAAGCAAGGCAAACACTCTTCGAATATTAACACTTCAAACAGTCTCTAACAATCTACTAATATTATTCAAGCCGTAATAATGCCGTCGCGTGGAAAAGGAGCTCCTCTAAGGCCCTAATTACAGGGTAAGTACATACAAAATTGGTTGATATGAATCAATTGGGGCTGTTAAGTGAAATACATATTGTTAAAGTCAAAAAAAAAAACAAAGAAACATATAGCAGAAAACAATGCTGATAAACTATGGACATGGTTCACATAGGATAGCAAGTGTAAGAGGAATCAATTAATGATAATAATAATAATATCATTTATTGGCATAATAGAAATATTAAACTCATATATGCCAAAAAGGCTAAATCATAATTGATACATGAACAAATTTATGAGCAAAGTAAGTTGGATGATTACTAAGATGATTAGCCAAAGACGCAGGGTGTGCTTTCAAGAAAGGTATTATAATCGATGCTTCTCGAGGGGAAGCACCATTTAATCTAAAGGAAAGAAATTTTGAATTCACTATACACGCCCTATCATGTCATTTAACCTCACTTTCGCAAACAAAATATTGAAGCGGAAAAACGTATAACAACGGACATAGCTTTATACATGATTATGCGAATTAGAAAGAATAATGGCGGCGTAAGCGTTGCTGATACCGTGGTAGTGGTGTTATGACGTTGACAATGACATTTAAAGGAAATACATTACACTTGACAAGTGAACATAAATAACAAAATATTATATACAGTGAGGTCGTTCCCATAAATAATACACAGACTTTTGTTAAAGTGCTAAAGTGACATTTATTATATACAGTGAGGTCGTAAATGCCCCCCCCCTGATAACTTTTGAATGGTATGAGATAGAGCAATGAAACAAAAACCAAGTGAAATTAGAGATAATTTGTGATTTTTTGCCTATAGAGATACGCAAATGGCTTCTGATGTAAAATAGAGGGCGTAGCCCTCGTATAAATATTGTGGTTTTTGTGACTTAGGAAGCGATTGCTGTAAAATATGACATATTTTACAATATGCTGTTTTTGCAAAATTTAGCAAAAGTGTCTTATCTGTCAGTGTATGTGTCATGTGTGTAGGTGTCTATGTTACAGATTACTGTAATTACAGGTTTCTGTACACTATATCCAAAAAGCGAATACGAGGGCTATCGAAAAAGTAACGTATGTACTCCAATTATTAATCTTGGATAAGTTGGTAAAAATTTTGAAAATCGTAAAACTGTTTGCATTGCCATAAAAGTAATAGAAATATCTTCCAAATGAGCTTCTAAATGAAATTACTTCCCATTTAAAATTTTAAAGATAGCTACGCCCTCTATTTTACATCAGAAGCCATTTGCGTATCTCTATAGGCAAAAAATCACAAATTATCTCTAATTTCACTTGGTTTTTGTTTCATTGCTCTATCTCATACCATTCAAAAGTTATCAGGGGGGGGGCATTTACGACCTCACTGTATATAATAAATGTCACTTTAGCACTTTAACAAAAGTCTGTGTATTATTTATGGGAACTTTAATTTAAAGTAACTTTAAAGCTTTAAAGTAACATTATGAAACTCACCCTAAATATCATTTCACGGTTCACATTGCAAACAAGCACCATCTACAGAGCCAAATTTCAACTACCCAGGGAGAGCAAATAAATAGAATATAAAAATGTCGAAACTAAAGAAACCCGAACTATTTGAAAGAAATTACAATGAAACGCTGTCAAGGATGTTATTAATATATATATTATATAAAATTCTAATTCAATTGGATTGAAACAGCGGGAAAGTGCTAGCAAGAGGCAGGAAACGTTGGGCAAACTTTGTATATAAGTGAAAGCATTAAACACCTTGCGCTTTCGAGTATATACAAGGTGATATAGATATATCACATCCCGTTTGAAAGCTAGTACCTATTTCTGCATAGTCAAAATTGAATAATTTCTTTTTTGTGTTTATTAAAAACAATATTTGTAAAATAATATAAATATACTTGTACATTATTGACAGATGTTTTGGACACTTTTGCATCAAGTTCTATACCATTGTTTAATAATAAATTGTTAGTAATTTGACTGGCAAGCGAATTATATTTATTGCTTCATTATATACTTCCGGAATTATTCTGTTTACAAGTAATTGTCCTACAGCTACATCAAAATACTTTCCACACATTTCTGGTACTTACCAGTGCGTAAAAATAGTTAAAATCTTAACCAATATAGTTTGAAAAGTTAGTCTTTTCATGTTTGAACAGATTTTCTTCTTTTAAGTGGTATTTGTGTTTATTGCTGGATAAATGGTGGTATTTGTTATGTATTGTATCCCAAGGCAATTTATAAATAATTTTATGAAAATGTTAAAAAGTATGAAAAAATGGAGAAAAGTCCTTTCCAATTAGGGGTTTATTTTAATGGACATCTTAACATGTTTTGGCCTGGGGCGTTCTTGAGAAGCATGAACTAAAAAGATTGAAATGCACATTATGATTTTGAACAATATAAATTGAATAAGATGGTTGAAAAATATCCAAGTATGAGGGGTAATTATACAATGTAATTATTCAAATGCGTAGTGTAAAAATTAGGTACTTACAGGTATGTTGTTCACAAAAATATAGAAGAAACTTGTTCAAAATTTGTCAAAAACATCTGATTGAATTGTATATAGATAAAAATAATAATAATAAGAAGAAATAAAATTTTAAAATTAATGAAAAGCATCAAAGCGCATACAAATAAATTAAAATAGAGAAGATCAAAGTTCGCGTATATTTAACTGAATGCAAAATAGTTTTTGCATGTGCAAGTGCGGAATGTGACTTCTTCCACTAAATGGCTAAACTTAAACTACACTGTGCTAAATATTATATAATTATTATACCTTTGATAACATGTTTAATGAAGTTTTTCCAATTAGCGGTAGAAACAGTGCTATATATATCTTTGCTGGATAAGTAGAGGCATATCTTAGCATCTCAGTATGAAGCCATTTTGATCGCCACCATCAACTAATGCATAATGTTGGCCATTACCTTTTGATGTTCTCAGAGATCAGTACCTAAATTTTGCAAAAATGCTCATCTAGATGTACTAGCTGTGCTATTAGTCCACAGTTCTGTTACAAAGTGTTTATTACCCTGATTAATTAAGTAAAATTAATGTGTCTACCTTCGCTGTGATATCTTCTAATAGTACCTTAATAACACTGCGTTACAAATGAAAAAAAAAATTAAGTACCCACTTCAATTTTTCCTGTTTATTTATTTATACAAATCGCTTAATAAGAACACCTATGTACTTTTTTTCTATCACGTACTGTTTTTTGGGTACGGTAACTAATAATTATTGGTAAAAAACTTAAAAAACATACACATTTCTTTATTTAATTATTGATAATTCGATTAAATTAACGACAAAAAATTAAAACTAACAACAAAATTTATTTTGTTTTGTTAATTAGTCCCAAGCCTGGTGAAATGCGAGGGGAAGGTGGCCGGCGCTTCGCAATACGTAGCTATCATGAAAAACTGAAAAATCGCGAATATCTCCAAAACCTTTGGAGATAGACACAACGACACTGGTATAAAATCGAAAGAAAATCAAATTTTACATCAATTTATGTAAAAATTACTATACCATTCAATTAAAAAAAAAATCAAGTTATCCATGATTTTAGAGTTCGAAAATTACAGAGCCCTATTTAATAATTCTGTAATGTAAACGCAACAATTTTAAAATAAAAGACGTGTGCTGTTTCATAATTAAGGGAAAACTGAAAACCGCGTCTTTCTAACTTTCGTATTTTCCGGAGATATTTGCAAAACACGCAACATTGCAAATGTCATTTTTTTTTCGAAAAAACGTCCTGTAATTCGGAAACAGTACAACTTAGCCTCAATGTATGCCTAAGGTATTGTTATTTAAATTTAACAAGGAATCCAAAAATACAGTAATATACAGGGTGTTCCATTCAAAATAATAAAGTATCTACTTCCGGTACAGCCGAAAGTCCGCCATTACTGAAACTAATTTTAAAATGTGTAGAATATGATTCGAGTCAACATTTATTTGAAACATTTTTTCAAAAAAGCAATAATAAATCGGCTATGGACCGTTGCATCTTAGGCTGGACACCCGGTATGTATTTCAGGTAGATTATTTCAACCTGTCGCTACGAGCACGAAGTGACATGTAAATATGTATATTGTATCCATGAGGGGATAAAATGTGAACTCTACCCCCATTGAAAATCCCAAGATTTTGTGCCAGAATCGCCATAGCCTATCTAATGCATCAGTAATAATACTTTCAAAACAAGACGTGATAGAAACAAAAAACATCCACTGCTTACATATTGTAACTAATTGAAAACCATAATAATAATCAGTTTTTCAGGTACGAAAATCGTGTCACGCAGTGTAATCTTATGTCACCTTATATTACCATCACGGTTCATCAACATTTCTTTCAAATAATCTTAAATATAAAATCAATGTCTACTAAAAACCTGTAGAACAAAAATTAGGTAAATCTTCGCTGTTTGCTGCAGCTAATATTAGGTATACGCATCGTGGATGGCATATTTCTTAGAAAAAGGCTGTGAACTTTACACTCTAACAAGTAAGCATTTGGATGTGTTCATCATACACTTACAAACGAGAATTTTTGCGCATACTGCGCTTTCGCATTCGCTTGTAAGATATAAATCAATTCACCTTTTTTATTATATGTAATTATAACAGCAGTTTTATTTGTGCTACAAATAATAGACAGCACAAATGACGGTTAAAGTAGTTTTTATAAACCCATATTAATTTAAAATTAATAGGTAATGTTAGGAAAAAAACTGGGAAAATACAGTCCACAGAAAGATTCGAAATCGAAAGCCAATGACAGGAACAGGAAACAGCGAATTAATGCAGACATATCATTAACGACAGCCATCAAATAATTGGCTAAATCATCTCATGATAGAAAGAGATAGACACATATGGATAGGTATAAAATGAAAAAGGACGCATATAGTCCATAAGACTAATACTTCTATTATAACTTGAACTAGACTATAATTTTATGGATTTCGTACGGCTCCAATAAGCCAAGTTTCACACTTTTATCAAGTTTGTGTAATAACTCAATGTTTTCCGGGTTATTGAATGTATGTCCAGTTTCTAAATATGCCAATCAAACGCTCGAACGGATCTGTTTCTTGTGCTCGTTGATTCTCAAGAAAGTTTTCTACCCGTCTTCCACCGTTTATGCATATGGAAATTACAACGTTCACATTTTCAATTTAATAAACCCCATTATTGTCTAAAATGTTGTGGTAACCCAAGTAGCACATAATATTTAACCAATATTAGCCTAATAAAACTAATATTACAATGTTTTTTAATATTACATATATGAACATAATATTATATAATTATTATAAATCTAACTATTTTGTTTTGAATATTTAATTCATATTCATATGATATTACAAATTTAGATATGTCACTGGAGTACTTATTTTTTCCTTGATTTACTCTAATAACATCCCAATAATCTGTATTAAGTATTCAGTTTTGTTCTTATTGACATTCTTGACTTGCTGCATTAGTCGTTTCTTTCAAAAGTATAATATTATTTAATATGTATTTTACATTAAATAAATATTGTATTAGAATATATATTTTATATTATTTAAATATTTCAAATGTTTGCACAGCTCGTGCAACTTCGTAACACAGTCGTTCGCTTTTGTTTATGATGGCGTTTGGCGTCACCTGTGGTGTTTGTGTAATGATAAGGTTAGGCCGTGATACGTTAGACAATAACCAAAATATATTTACAACTGGGCTTATGTTTTTAAGATGTAAGTATTTCACTATGTGCCAAGTGAATTATAACATCTTAAACAATGTTTTTTTTTTTATTATTTGATAGCAGTAGCTAAAAAGTGCTTAATAATCAAAGTTTAACACTCAAATCGTGATTCTTGGAGTCACTTTAACACTCACCAGTCCAGATATTCCAGTAGATAATCTACGGGATGCCGGACTATTCTACATATTACCCTTATTTTCTCAAATTCAGGTTTACAGGTATTGAACTTAACCTACAAACTCATAAACATAGAAAATAAACAAATGGATACACATCTTGTACTTGCACAACAAAGTTAAACTACAAGAGATTAGAATTACCGATTTTATGTTAACGTTGAAAGAGCAGTTTTATTGCACTTGTATAACAAACTTTTTTTTTCAATTTTTGAATTGGTAATTTGAATTTCAATAGGTCTGTTCTGTAACCACGTGAAGTTTTAATCTAATATTCCACCGCTGCACAAGTGCAGTATTTCTGGATAATTGCAATCCAGAGGGGTTCCAACAGTACAAAAATTTCTTGAAACTCCAGTTTTTGTTTCGGGAATATTTCACAGAATATAGTCAACCTCTGTTATCTACATCAGAGATTAGTCATTCTTGTTACTTCGTCAGTTCTACAAGCACTTGCCCATAATTAAAGCAGCTCTATAATACATCATGTAAAGGTAATTTATATAATAAATTCCGAACAGTGGCAAGTACTGCTTTACGAATTTCAGCTGGTGTGTACGAACAATTATCATTCTCTGTGTGTCATTGTATAGAAATGTTTATAATAAAATATTTATGATATTAATTTCAATATAAATTAGTTTCTATTTACTATTGCTGAATACTTAAATAGTATTCAAACCAATTTCTAATATATTCTGTTTATATTTTATAATCTTCAAATATTTGTTATATTAGGATATATATAGTATATTTCAAACCAAGGAGGAAATGCTATTCCAAGCCTTGCCCAAGACTTGCAATAGCACTTTCTCCCTTGGTTTGAAATTATACTATACTATATAATAAAATATTGAAAAACATATAACAGAAATATAGAAATTATATAAAATAAATATTAAAAAGTAATATAAAATAAATATTAAAAATACATATAAAGAAATATTAGAATATCATATTAAACTCATATTACAAAGTAATATGCATAAAATATTTAAAAAACTGTCGTTTCATGATATAAAAAAATATTTAATTTTTATATTTATTAATATTTTTGTGCTGCTTGGGAATCTTTAAATGAGATAGAGTTATTAGTATTAATTTGAATATNAGAAGTTACAATAAAGATCAAAACGAATCAAAAACGTTAACAATAAAAATAAAATATGAAGAACAATAGTGGCTAAACGATAAATTTTCTTTTTGTTAAAATAAACCACTTATACGGACTGTAACACGTATTGCAATCTGCGTTTCATTTCTACGAAGGTATAGTCGCTTTCAGCGCCCTATAAATAAAGACTATCATACTGCAAATCGAAGTAAATCACAGAAGCGCAATCTATTTTAAGCATACCATAGAATCAGAACACGTATTTATGTATCCGGGTCGTTTACGCATCGGATTCATACAATTCCATTATATGTGGTGTTCGGAGGTAATGCTGAAAGTAAACACTTAACATTGAACGCTGCGGTATTTTCCTTCAATTGTCAGGAATTCCTTCTTCAATATTACACAATTGACGCAAACGTAGCATCTCCAGCAATGTTTGTTTTTTTTACCTTAGTTCTAACTAGATAAATGTAAATATTATTTTCCTATTTTACTACATGCTGCTGCTGCTGCTGCTGCTGCTGCTGCCGATAGGTGTTGTTTAAGATATTCTCTTCGTGGCAGCAACTCAGTGCTTTTTTATATTTCAATTTAGTCTCGCCTAACTGCATTCTCCTAAATTTATTTATGGAATTTGACGCATATCTTCTAAATATGGTGTCTAAAAAATGTGTGGAATTTCATCGATATGCGTTTGTGGAAAGAGAAACTTATTGGTTGCAGAAGGAATGAGAAAGGAACTGTTGCAGCTTGAATACTTGTTTCAAGACATACGAAAATAACGAGTGTCTATATTAGCGTTGTTATAAAAACTGTAAGCAGATGTGTGAATGTATTACAGTGCGTCTTGAAAAGTTATATACGAAATAAAAAATGTAAACATCGCCAAAATAAAAGATTTTGACGATATTGGTTTTCTTCAAATAGCGATGTTTTCTTTCTGTTGTTATATAAATCCGAAGAGAAATTGATCTATGACAAATAAAACTTCTACAAATAGAATTTAAAAAAAAAACAGAAACTGCTCATTCTATTTTTTACCCCTAGCATTTTTATTGCTCGTCAAAAGGCCATTTTCGATCTCCTAATAAAGCCCTACTCGATGTTTGCTTACCTTGCCTAATTTGCCTGAGATTTTGTTTAGATCCCTGCCAATATCTGCAGAATGCTCTGACTGTTATCATTCGGGATATAATACCATTGTATTCTCTGCTATTATTTCTTTCGATTTATCTCCAATAAAATAAGCCATATCCCTCGGAATAATTAGTTCGTATTTTATTTCACGGTTTATTTGTAACTGTCCTTTCTGATTTATAAATAAATAAAAGTATACTGTGGACTTGTCCTGCTTTTGTTTACAATTTCTCGAATTTCAAGATTAGTTTCAAGTACATATAAACTTTTTTGGATTTTGACATTTTTTACAGGACCTATCTGAATATAAAGAAAAAAAGTGTTACAGCCTACACCGCATTTCATAAATCATCGTCTGTGATTGAGTCGCTTCACAAATCGTATGGCATGAATATGATGATTATTAATGGATGTAACTAAAGTCACATTTAGGACCAACTTTATAATCAAGCAGTTAATCCTGCATTAAGTAATGGAGGATTAACTTTAGCGATTCATAAATGTCAGATTAAAATGTGTTGATTTGACAATAATTGTTAATGACAACTGATTAACTGAAACAATTTTATTGTGAATTACAAACAATTTAAAATTAAAATTATGTTTTGCTGTTATACTATATAGGGCCATAATTTATAATCAGTACGGCCCTCTGATTTACATCCTATAAGCAGCTAAATCGTATTCTTTGAATAAGAGATCAGGTAATAATTGTCACAGGAGGTGCAATAAAACCATTACAGACTTTAAAAGCAATATTCTTATATCTTGAAATATATTTATAGAGGTGAGTATTTTATATGGCAAAATTCATTTACCAAATAACTGTTTGTTAGCTGAATTAAAATTTTGATAATTGGAATGTATATTATTGTAACAGCTTCATAATTTGAAAATATTTTTAAGTACACCGAGTGATCCGTATGCTTGTAAGGAGTAATAAGATATTTTTTTTAAATGGAACACCCGACATACATATAGCTTATTGTGTTCCATATTAAATCCTGAATATCTTTTGTTTTAAATATTTTTTCGAAAAGGCCTTAGTTTTCCAATTATTCTCAATTATCTTTAAAAAATAGTGGAATCACATCTACGGATTTGTCTGATCTCTTTCTAAACGGTATGAGGTTTGGGAATCAACTTCTGTTGTATTACAGCATAAAGTTCTCTGCATCTTAAAACCACATTAGAACAATTTTTATACTGTGTGATCGTAAACCAAGGTTGCACTGGGAAAACTTTAATTTGCTGAAAATTTGTTTATTTTAAAGGGAACACCCTGTATTTTTTCGTGGAATTTTACAGGGCCAAATGAGCTTTGTTCCATTTAAAAAAAATATCTTATTACTCCTAACAAGCTTACGGATCATTCGGTGTAGTTAAAAATATTTTCAAATTATGAAGCTGTTACAACAATATATATTCCAATTATCAAAATTTTAATTCAGCTAACGGTTATTTAATAAATGAACTTTGCCATTTAAAAAACTACCCTGTATGTAATGGGCACGTTTTCTGCTTGCTTGTTACATCAAACATGTAGGAAGAATAAATCAACCAATGAATGACCGTTTAAGCATACATCTACGTAATAATTCGTACAGTAATTTATTTATATGCATGTTACAGTTTGTAGTAGCTTAATCATAAAGTTTCATGGGTCTAATTTTAAACTAAGTAAATTACTTGATGGATATTTTTTCACATTTCAAATATTTTTCATGCAAGTGCACCCAGTGAATGATTAGATGGTTCCAGTTAATGATTATAAATATGATTTTAATTCTTATCTAAATTTCAAAATACTTACTGGGTACAAAGTTTGGAATTGTATTTATGATTCTATAGTGGTTAAATTATATTGCAAAACGTGGAATTACTATTTAAAAACGTAATTATTAT
Source organism: Protaetia brevitarsis (assembly GCA_004143645.1). Lineage (NCBI taxonomy): Eukaryota > Metazoa > Arthropoda > Insecta > Coleoptera > Scarabaeidae > Protaetia > Protaetia brevitarsis. The sequence continues at coordinate 2,378,378 of RXPK01000183.1, forward strand.
TGAATAAGCGAACTCATATTACTTACCTGAGATAAATACGTTTTCATTTACGTTGTTTTACACTGCTAATTATTTCGAACCGTTTATTATATATTTTACGTTTCTTGTACTATACTATAATTTCTTATATATAACTTTTATAAATTATAAACGTGAACAATACTCTGCTTATGTCTAATAAAACAATAAAAGAAATCTTACCCAATTTCCAAATTTCAAATAAAAAGCATAGGAATGTATTAAACCTTAAGAATGTGCAATGAGCTATAGGTATATTAAAATAAAATGTTGAATTATGGATCATATTCCATTCGAATACCAAACAGATTTTACCATGCTTTTATAATAAGAGAATTCCCTTACACTGCAAACATTATGCCAATCACCATATACTTGTATAACCAATTAAATTCTTTTTTTAGAATTCAAATTTATTTGTTGAAATGTTGAATGTTACACACGTGCAATTCTAATTTAATTATATAGACCCTGTAAACAGAACAAAACACTGTGTGTATTTAAATAATGTAATAATGTGGATGGCAAATTGTTTTGGAGCGGTTGGCTCCCTCCTAATGGGAATTGATTGCGACGATTTTAACTAGTTAAATTGCTTATTGCGTAACAATCTCTTTTAAGACCTTTGCTTTTGCTAACAAATGAGCGGGCGTCATATTCCTACTCAGATTAGGCCACGTAATATGTTTGTGTAAAAATGCGTTCCCCTTTCCCCTTATATAATAAAAGAGGACGTTCTGTATGAAACATACACGCCATAAATTCCTGTTTATCTCCTTATCAACTTAATCGGCGTTATCGCTGCCAGCATCTTTATCTTCACTGTGTATTGATAATGAAAATTGTGTTACGTTATAACTTGCGTTAGTTATTGTTTAAACATTTATAAACTGGAATTGTAACTTTGTACCTATATACAAGTTAGTAAAAGACTATTTCAACAGGTGCTAAAAATTGTTATTTTCTAATTCGGGCAAAATGTATCGTTTTAGTTTGTACATTGTGTTTGGATTTTTTTATGTGTCTCTTACAGATAAGCTTTATTAAGTACAAAGTTATAACTACCTGTTTTTTATTTAAATCTTGTTCAAGATTGCAGTTTATATGTTTATTTTTGCTTATGTTTATTACGCGGCATTTAAGTTTTAATAATGCATACCACACTATACTGGGCGTTACGAAATTCGCGGACACCGGCTATGGGATGACATTATGCGTAGAAACTAAATTATTTCTCGTACTGTTTTTTAGTTTGACCAATATTTTCTGATTAAAAACAATTAAAAAAAAAGAAAATGCATAAAACTTCTGAATAAATAAATAACTGAAAATTTATAACAGAGAACACCTTTATAACGTTTGTTCGAATTATCCTCCGACAACGGTTAAACATGATCTAAGAGGGCTTTGCAATTATTCATATACGTACATAAAATAAATAAATAAATGTGGTGCGTAAATACCTTTTGCAGTGAGAAAAGTGCCCACTTTCCTCCCTCATTTGAGGGAGGAAAGTTGCACTTTTCCTCCCTAGGGAGGAAAAGTAAGTGACATTAACATGATGAAACTGTACATCTTATAATATGTGACATTATCGATAGATGACATTAGTATATTCGACCCAGTCTGAGCCCATTTATGAGATAATTGCTAAATTATTAGGTATTAAACTTCAATTAAACTATTATTAAACACTTTTAAAACGACGCTGACTTGACAGTTCTCAAAAAATATTTGACAGATTAAGCGTACTATCTACATATCATGTCACTCACAGGTATGTCTTTATTATTTTTAGACATTTAATTAGTAAAAATTGGACTGGCTGGAAAAAATCGTATTCAAACCACGTGAGAAAAGTGCTATTGCAGGTCTTGGGCAATCACCAATATTAATTAATTAATATTTGCCCGCGGCCTGCAATAGAGCACTTTCCTCCCTTGGTTTGAAATATACTATTTCTGAAATTTCTACTCTCATTGAAAGGATACGGTATTTCTATTTTAACTTTCGAAAAATGGCTCAATATTACTCAAATCGTGAGTATTACAATATGTTGATGGCCCTTTGTGCTTGTCAAATAATAATGTATCATTTGGCAAAGCGATTGTATGCGATGCGATTTCTTATGCGACGTTTGCCAAATGTTAATATCTTTAGAACACTATAGAAGACAGAATTTTTTCACCAGGTGCGTTACAATGCAACCACAATCCTTCAAGACGTACTATTGGTGCATTGCGATAGAATTGAGAATAAAGCACGTTCGCGTATGGCGTGCTCTGAGACGCAATCAATAGCATCCATATCATTTTACAAGAGTCCAGCATTAGGAAGAAAATGACGGTCCACTTCGACAAGTGTTCTGTGAATGGTATTTAAATTACGACATGAAGACTGGAATCCAAAATTCCATCCTGTGGACAGATAAAAGTTTATTTACCCGAGATGGTATTTTCAATATTCATGAATACTCATAGACCAGCCCTCTCTATCCTTTACCTTGGGACCAAGTGAAGCCAAATCAGAACTGTCAGATGACGTCGATGAGGCAAAACATTTATCTGTGTTGTGTTTTATACTTTTTGGTGTGTTTGTTTAACCTTTTTTTGCTTTTAATTATAAAAACAGCTATTAGTTTTACAATGGTTCATTCTTGTGTGGTACATAACTGTACACAAAGACAAAAAAAAAGTAAGTGGAATATCCTTTTATAAGTAAGTGGAAATTTACGTATAAAGTTTATTTGGTTCGAAATTTCTTCCTGCGGTAGCTTATTTTACGGAGATCTTATTTTTTTCAATTGTTGTAATTACATTCCACGATTTTTAGTTGATTGACATTTTGCCGTATTATTATTTAGATTTTCTACGAGAGCAGCTTCCAAAATTTTTGGCTGGCGTGCTTCTAAATCTATGGCAAACATTGTTTTTTTATGCACGACGGGACAGGTCCCCACTTTGCACGAATTATACAGGATTACCTATATAGACAATACTTTTCCTGGCCGTTGGATTGGCCTAATACCTTGGACACCTCTATCGTCAGACCTGACGCTCATGCGATTTCTTTTTACGGTGTATTTTGAAAAAGTTAGTTTACTAAATACCTGTGGTCGATGTTAATGAACTATAAAATCGTGTATTTTAAGCGACGAACTGCTTTAAGTATCATCACAAGTAATAGTTAAAACCGTTCAAGCAATAACAAAGCGTGCTCAAGCATGTGCATGCAGCTGGTGCCGGAAGGCAGTTCGAACATTTGTTATAGTGTTCTGCGCTATAATTTTCTAGTTATCCAGTATTCATTTTTTTATATATTTTTTGATTTCATTTCTGAAATTACTATAGGTCAGAAAATGCTGGTCAGATAAAAAAAAAACAGTAAGGAACATTCGCTTCAGTTTTTGATGCTAACATCATCCCATAGTTAGTGTCCGGGTATTTCGTAACACCCTGTATAATACATGCATTAGTCTAACAAAACGCTCTTTTTAAGTAATTTTATGCTGCGTAACTTAGATGCTTATGGTAAATTTTAATTGGATTAGTAAGACAATTAGTGTGCGTGTATCAAAGAGGCTCTCACTAACATTATAGTGCATTTCGCAGTTCTCCCTAAAGAAAATATTTATACCTAAAGAGATAACTATAGATAGTCCGATCATAACTTCTAGATTAATATTGCCAGTACTATATCCGTACAAAGTCGCCCAGTTTAGAGATTTGCTGGGTGTTGTAGACGGCATATTTCACATCTCGGCACATTGTATTATGCAAATTCCTATGGAAATTATAAGGCCACAAGTTACACTCTGCTTTCTAATATTAATATGGTTTTACCTTTGATATTCATTTATTCGCATAACGGACCACGTATGTACAATGGAGATATTAGTCCCAACGACTTCCTGTACAGTCGTGAATCGTGATGGGCTGTTGGAATGAGCCTGATATTTATGAGTCACATACATTTCTTCTTTATTTATTCTATACGTAAGGTGTCTCGTGGCAACATTATCCGTAATTTAGTAATGAAGAGATGCGTTTTACTTTAGTTTAATGATTTAATAAATAACCTATACGTGTATAAACATGGGTTAGCACAGGATTTAATTAACGGTGTTTGGATTTCCCAGCTTCTACTTTCAAAAAGCCATTTTGAATATTCTTTAATTGTCATACTGTAGCTTTACATAGAATTATAAACTGTGACGCCTAATAAAGGATGTATCTACTACAATAAGATTAAATGAAATTGTGTAATTAGCACCAACGGCAAATCATTTTCTTTTTAAATTTTTGAAGAAGACTTCTCAAACAATGGTAATAAACAATTCTATTTTGATTCATATTTTGCGTTTCTTTGTAAAAAGGACAGTTTCATCACTTAAGTAATAAATTTATTTTACAATAAAATAAAATTTTCAAATTAAGTTTTTCGTTAAAGTCTGTGTACTTTAAGATAACGCTGCAAATCTTTTCTAATTCTTTAGAGAAAGAATAACGCTCTTTAAAACAAAGAAATATTCTTTGCGCGCATTAAATAGAACCATTTCTTTCACTTAAAACATATTATACTCAGAATAATATTAATTGAATGAAAGAAATATGTAGTAACTGAAAGAAATGGTTGTTTTAAATAGCGACGAAGAAGTATTTTTTTTTCTCAGTGATCCAGTCTTCGATACTAATGGGTTTTTACAAATGGTTTATAACTTTTGGAACAACACCCTACATAACGACATCGTCAAGACATACCTCTGATTCTCTTCAAACGAGGGGTCAAAGCTTATTTATTGGAGTTGATCTTTCTTTCGGCATTGCTAATGATCACTAAAGAATGAATACATAAGAAGTTCAAGGAATGACGGCAAAAGTCACCAAGGCAAGGACATCAAGCAAAACAGGAACTTAAGGAAACAAAGACCTAACCTTTACAGGGACCAATTGAGTAAGGCAGAAAGATTGCTTAAATCATAGACCATAAGCCTGGCAGAGGATACTATTTGCAGATTTTGAAGAAGATACTAATGATGTGGATCATCCCAGACTTAGAGTCAATGCACCTCATATCTCCCGATATGTTACACAAACTACAATACCGGAAGTCTTGCCAAGCTATTCAAAGGAAAGATATCGGCCTAGTTGTTCAAAGGAAGCGAGCTTGCCAAGCTGTTCAGAAAAGATTATTCTTTCAAGCTGTTCAAAGGAAATTACTCCTTCTAGCTGTCCTAATCTTACTTTTCCCGCTAAAGCCATCAACCGTAAATAGTCCAGAAGGAAATTTTGGAATTTTTTTTCTCCAACACCTGTAGTAAGTGTTGCTTCCGTCAGAAAACGAGGTAAGCAGCTTGCCACTATTTTAACAGATTCAGGCCACACACTTTCAAAAAAAGCCAAAAAGTTAAAAAAAAAAGAAAGTCAGTAAAATTTGTAAATCTGAAAATGCAACTTCAAAACGTAAATAAAAAAAGAAAACATAGTTGAACTATCTTCTGACGAAGAAGAAACAGGGCAAGAAATTATCTATGATGCTGAATCGTCTGACAATAATGATGAAAATTAAAACATCTGCGTTGGATGTGGGGAAGCGTATGAAAATATAAAACGACGGGACGATTAGATTCAAAGTGTTAACTGCTCTCGACTGGCTGCATGAAGGATGTACCAAATATGAAAATGGTATGTCATCTGTGTAGAAAAATAATGCGTAACAACAAAAACTAGTAGCTATTGGGCTATTTTTAGCTGAAAACTATAAAAAATCGAGATTATCATCTGCTATGCAGGTACGTGCGTCATCTCACCTGAGGTGATGAGTCATCTCTCGTATATACCAGAGGAAAGGTGATGGCTTTTATATTGAATAATATTTTTGTTACATTTAGGAAGTTTGTTTAGTTACATAACTTATTTCAAGTCTATGTTTGATTATATTTACTTTATTGAAATGGGCTAAAGTTTGTTTTGATACTATTAAAATATATTTTAAAATAATTTTTTAAAATCAGTTTGAAATTTTCTGAGCCGTTTGTCCTAGAAGTGTACCCTATGTTAATAGTTGAAAAACTTATCGTTTTCCAAAGCATTTCTATGTGATGCGATGTTGGCTGTTCTTCAAGTCTTTCATTTCATTCAATAATAGAATAATATTATTGAAATATGTATGGTTGTTGATGTAGACATTTTCCAATACCAAAGCTTGGATTTAAAGAAGTGAAAATATCGAAACGGAATCCTGCCTAAAATATTTCTATTTGTGCTTTTCTACACTGTAAGAAGTTTTTCAAAAGAATATTCGCTTTGATTTTTTTCATGGCGCGAAGCATGACTCTTAAAAGCAAATACTAATCTGTGGGTAATTGATGAGGCCACACGTATAACTATTTTAACCCTATGTCGCACGTGATTGCTTCAGCGTGTGTATACACACGAGCGTTGTCCAACAATTTCAGGTCAAGGCCCATTGCGGCGCGGGTGGATTTCGACGGGCGTCAAAGACGACCGCCCAGCTAACTAATTAAACCGGTGGAAATCGACGAGTGGCCGGAAAACTCGGTCTGCATTCAAGGCCGGTCAGCCGGAGGAAAGCGCACGGGAACACCGAGTGGGACGGCGGCGCGGCGATGCGTCTGTGTATATACAGATTCAGTATACATCAGAGAGCGTGTAATATGTTTACTAAAGCCGATCTATAAATAGAAGGGTTCTCTTTTATCGATCAACGTTTCTTATTATACGCGCGAGATGTACAAGAAACAGACGACTCGATCCCGGCGCGTGTTTATCCGGTTTGACGTTTGACTCTCTCTCATCAAGACGCGAGGACGAAGCCGAAACTGGTGCGAAGATAAATATTTCTCTTCGCGCCATCTGAGATGAGATTCTCGAAAGATGATTAAAGATATGTTTATTAAAGCAGAAAAATCCGTTCCTTAAAAAGTGTGGCACATACTTGCTCAACGAATGATTCTCTTGTTGATATACCGAGTAATTTTTACATTTTAATAGGATGTCTTGGAGTTAAGTGTTTTTACATGAAACTAGTGTTTACTGCTCAACAGTATGTGATAGAATTTTTGAAATGTTTTTCAGGCTCTTTTATGATTCTTTTTATGTTTTAATAGTTTACATAGTTGATCTATTAAAATGCGTTGTATACCAAAATATTTGTCAGTTAGTACTTAAAAAAAAATAAAGTATTATTTTCTTTTTCTTTTCACAAATTATATAGTCAAACTTCCTTATTATCTAAAACTTATATATGTTGGAAATGGCAGATAGGACGACATGAAACAGGCAATTAACTTAAATAATTCGGTACATTTAACTTGCACCTTGCACCTGGAGTATTGTTGTATTTCCAACACGCCCTCTCAAAAATTAATCCGTCTTAAGAGGGGCCTTAACACTTATCACAGTCATTACAATTAATTTTATATATATTATACAGTGACCGGCATAAATATTGCAACATATGGGAAATATTTTTATTATTAAAATATACTAAAACTTTTTTTTGGGGATAGGTTGTGCATGTCTGGGAACCCCAAAATCTATTTTGACACACGTCACGTGACCACTAGTATGGCGGTAAATTTAAAAAATATGCCGTGAATCTACAGAAAGTGAGGTTAGATGACATAATATCGAAAAAAGTTATTTGATAAAGTTGCTTAGAATTCAATTTTGAGGCTGTATGCAATTTTTTGTAAACATATTTAAAAAAAATAAAAATCAAAATTGTTCCAAATATTGTTTCATTGAATTACATATTTAATTTTTTTTTGCTCTTAGGAGCTCAACTGCAGTACTACTTCCAAATTTGGTTGATACTCAAACAGTTTTGTCAATTTTTGCATAATTAAGATAGCGAAAACTGAGAAGTACGTTTTCAGTGTGACAATTGTTGTTGCAAGGGACTGTATCTACTAGTAATAAATAAAATTTTACAAACATTTTCTCTCTAAACCACTTAGCAGACATTACTTTTATTGAATATTATTATATTCCTTGTTTGTTTTCGGCATTAAAGTGGAAACTCTTAGTCAAAAACTAATACTATTAGATACACGCACCGAAGGTTTTAAAGTAGATTTTGAAATTGGAGAACAACGAATAATAAACAATAGGTAAAATAAAAATGGTAGCAAGTAATTGCTTACTTGCCAAAAAATTACTACATTATTTTGTTGTTTCTAATTTCAAAGCCTACCTTACTTATAAGAAACAGAAGGATATGTATGTCTAACAAGTGTGCATTTTTAAAGTTTCATTTCTTAGTTGTTCATTACTATTAGTTATTGTTTAAATATTTTGCTTATTAAGTATTCCTATCATTAGCTAAAAATACTGGTTATTTATTTCTACTGAGTTTTGTAATTTTGAAACCTACATAAATAGCTTCGGTGTGTGCAATAACATTGTGAGGGCTTAGATGTTTAGTGTTGTTAGTGAGTTTTAGACAACCGATTTCACGTTAACGCAGAAAACAAAAAGAAAATATGATAATCTTTAATAAAAGTAATGTCTGCTAAGTGGTTTAAAGAGAAAATGTTTGTAAAATTTTATTTATTACTAGCAGATACAGTCCCTTGCAACAACAATTGTCACACTGAAATCGTACTTTTAGCTTTCCCGCTATGTTAATTATGCAAAATTGAGAAAACTGTTTGGAGTATCAACGAAAGAGTTGGAAATAGTACTGCAGTTGAGCTGCCAAGAGCGAAAAAAATGGAAATATGTAATTCAATGAAACAATATTTGGAAAAATTCTGATTTTTTTTTTTTTTTAATATGTTTGCATGCGGCTTCAGAATTGAATTCTAAGCAACTTTTTCAAATAACTTTTTTGGATATCATGTCGTCTAACCCCACTTTTTGCAGATTCACGGCATATTTTTTAAATTTACCGCCATACTAGTGGTCACGTGACATGTGTCAAAATAATTTTGGGTTTCTGACATGCACAACCGTATTCCCCAAAAAAGTTTTAGTATATTTTAATAATAAAAATTCCCAATATGTTGCAATATATTATGCCGGTCCACGATGATAATAATTTATATATATAATATTTCTCGTTTTGAGTTTTCGGATTTTATCTTTAATGTTTATTAAAAACACCTAGATTTGTGTGGTGTTAATATTTTTGCACATATGTTTAATATTGAATCATTTTAAATATTTTAACATGTTCAAAAATTTGGTTGGTAGTAGATTCAGGATGTCTACTACCTTGAAACAAATATCCTATCTATTATTTTTTTTGGATAGTGTTAAGGTCTTAACTTAACTCTCAAGTTTATAAAATTCTTTCTTGAAAACTTTTATCCCGATGCATGTGAGAATTTTATCTTAAATTTATATCAGCTTCTGAATGGCAACGGATGGTTTGGCTTAAAATAGGTAAACATTTCCGACGGGTAGGGTTTGGTAAATTTGGGTTGAATTAAACACCGATTTGTCGTAATCAAAATATAATTACACTGTCCACTTAATGCATGAATACTGTTCAATCCAACAGTTAAATTGATTTTATGTAAACCATATAGGTGTGTTTGGCATATAAAACATTGCACTTGATGCAAAAAAAATGACTTGTTTATATTAGTAATATTTCACTTAAATCAAGCAAAAATTTATTGTACAATTAAACAATTATTTTATTCATTCTGAATATGTTTTTTTTAATTAAATTAATTCTTTTTAATGTATTTCTAAATAAATACAATTATCAATCCAATCTGAAGTGCCATCATACTTAACACTATTTTTTACTTTTTCAAGGAATATCTCAACAAGAACGGACACTCAGCCTCGGCACGAATATGTTTACGAGATGAAAACACAACTTGCGATTGCTTATCTGCAACTTTATTGTAAGTCATATTTTTCTTAGGTACCTTCACATGGTATGCTTGATATTTTACCCCCGCGAGAGAATTTCTTCCGTTGGCTAAATGCTAAAAAGTACTCAAAAAAGATGACGATTCCGCGCGCACATTCAAAATTTGCTACTGTCAGGTTGACATGTTCTTATCAGAATGTTAATTCGTTTGTATGTGCGTGATAACCTCAAACAAACTGTCAAATGACTGTTCTGTCGAGAACTGTTTGACAAGAACCGAGCTTGGGAGAGCTTGACCTTCCTATTGAAAATATCACGCAGCATTGGGGGACAAATTGCTGGAATCAAGCCAGCTGTAGGTGCGATGGAGGATTCGTGCTAAACGCCACTTAATGTCACATGATAGCCTCTATGCAGAAAAAATATAAAATTAACTCATCTAGTTCAAATATATGAATAAATCCTCAAGTCATCGTAATGAGTTGCGTTGTGCGCCATCTTTCGGCAAGTGATCGCAGCGTCCCGAACATCGTAATAGTAGTTACGCAGTACGACCTCCGGTAGTTAAAAATTAGCTTGAAAGCAGTAGATTGTGCAGCTCGCAAGATTCTAGTTATGTCTTGTACCTTTATCATGAACTGATTTGGTATGGATCATTCTATAAACATTTTGCGATAGTCGAAATATAAAAGTCATATATAAGGAGCGCCAACAATTATTAAAAGCAATGGTTTGTCACCTCAAAAGTCCGCAAAAGCGATACGCAATCACTGTAAATATTTTGTCTAACAAAAAAAAATATTGTTTAAACACGAACACAAAAACATAATTTGGTCAACAGTTTTTCAAAATCTTTCATAATTTAATGTGCGTAACTTTAAAATTTAACATAAATTTAATGTTGTTTACACCAAGTTTTTGTTGAAATAATAAATAAAATTGTGCTTCGTTCAAACAAAATAAAATAACCAAACGTTTGTTAAACCAATGTAGGTATGTATTTTTTTGAGTGTGTAAATGTTTGGTTTCAACAACATGAAATATTGGAATTGGTCGTAAAGGATTCATTGAACTTTGGTCTCCAGATTTAAACCACTACATTTTTTCCTTTGGGGTCGTTTAAAATCTTGAGACGACCGCATAATCTTGACCAGTTACGGTAGAAAATGTGTGAGGAGATTTTGGCAGTCATCAAGAATTTGTTCTCCCAAAATTGCATTATTAGTTTTAATTAAATATCTTTTCGGTAATACATACGGGTGGTAAACCTTAATACTGTAACTTTGAGCAGATTCTATTGAATCCGTAAAATGTCAGGGTGTTCATTTAAATAAAAGTTAAAAACTTTCCGATTCAACCGGAAGTCTGATTCCGACATATTCGTCGAATACTCGATTTACATTTAATTCAATGTGAAAAGTTTTATTAAAATGAAAGTACCTATATTAAAGATATTCGGATGGATCCATACATTTGCCTAGGTCTGGAAATACTCGGTATTTTCCTAAGATAAATTCCATTTTAAAAACCACAGCGCATGAAATTGCTATTTCAGCGAGAACAGCTTACCGTGTGACTAAATATGTAAATTACATGCAATAAAGATTAAGCTAAATCTCTTACATGTTTTGCAGAAAATGGTCAATGTGTTTTAAATATTAACCTTCATTTGAAATTAACACTTAATTTACTTTACGTATGAATGATAAGTAGATACACATGTGTATACCATGTTTACAAAGTAAAAGCCTTCAAGCAACATATGTAGCCAAATTTGATTTAACGAGGTAAACAGCACACAAAACGGGCTCATCCGCCTTATTTTCAGATAGAGGTTCCACCAAAAAGGATACGGTCAATGTGTGCACGTAGTATACGTCGAATGCATTAGGTGAGACCGAAATATCAACAACGTGGAAACTGAAGCGTTGTTAAATTCAAGTGCAAAGCTTCTTGGTGCTGAAAAATTTCTTTCGAATTTAATTTACGATAGTGTAAATATCTGGGACATAGCCAGTAAGCAGGAGTGTCTTAAATGTTTATGGGCATTATAACGATTTATGTTTTAATCATTCAAATATTGCGCGAGTTGTAATGCATCGTATAAGCAATGAGCAAATCCTTTTTGAAAATTTTTTTTTTATTACCTACACGATCTGTACGAAGTGTTCCACTTGTGCGTGGGCGCTACACAAAACAGTGAACAATATGCTACTTCTATTGAAGTAACACGCGTGTAATATAAATATTGACGTAATGATACTTGAACATAGATATAATGGCTCAAGACATTAGGAGATAATTCACAGTACAAGCAGTTAATAAAGCATTGAAGATATGATTTTATGTATCTTTCGGTTGTTAGCTTTTCGACCTTTTGATTCACGAAACATCTAAGCAACAATAGATAACAAATAAGCATCCTTTCTTTTGTATTATCTAAAACTGCCTTTATAGTCATGATGCTGAACGAAGCATTAACATTTAAACACATTAAAATGATGTAGTATTTTTAATGATATTGGCCTGTTTGTTTATGTTAAAGGGTCAGCGTGCCTGCTTAACAGGCCGCATTCGCCTAGCGTGTGCAGAAAGTTTAGCCATAGTATATATATCAAGGCAGTAAAATTACTTCCTTCGATTCGTGTGTAGTACTAGTATCTAGTATCATGTTAGTTCGAGTCTTGATGCGAAGATAATACAATTATCCCGTTAACGTTTTACGCGTTTAAATGTAATGCATATGTCAGGACGTAAAAAATGCCAAAGAAAACGACCATTGTTTCATAATATAGAAAAATAATCATGAACTGAATAGTTTGTACAGTGAGCAATACACAGTGCCCACACGACTAGCAGATGGGTTGACTGCAATGCTAAAAGGCAGAGTGGTCAAGATGCCCAGATGCTAGATAAAAAGTAATCGCTATGAGGAATCACTAGAGGGTGTCCGCAAGGAGGGTACTATCACCACTGCTGTAGAGCCTGGTCGTGGATAATCTCAACAGGTCATTAAACGACAAAGGAACGTGGACGCAGGGGTACGCTGATGATATTGTCATTGTAGCTAAAGGGAAGTTTCCGGGCGGGAATCATGCGTAATGTACTGCGAATGGTGGAGGAATGGTGCCTTTCACAAGGACTCTCAGTTAATCCACAAAAAACAAAGTTGGTTGCTTTTACCAACATGAGAAAACTCAATGACCTAGGCGGCGTTAGACTGTTGGGGCAGGAGTTACAATTAACCAAGAAGTAAAGTATCTGGGTGTTACCCTTGATGCAAACTGAGCTGGAAAAATCATTAGTTAACACAACGACCAGGGCCACGCAACTATTCTGGCGCTGCAGGAGAGTTGCTGGTAAAACCTGCGGATTAAAGCCGAGAGTGATCCATTAGCTATTAATGCGCGTGATAAGACCAGCAATAACGTACGGGGTAGTACTCTGGTGGAGGAGGACAGAAGTGATCTTCGCAGTGAAACTGCTAACCGCTGTCCAGAGACCGGCATTGCTGGGAATCACTTGTGCAATTAACAGCACAGGCACCGCTTCTTTGGAGACCATTGTGGGCCTCCCCCGCTGGAGTTTTATGTGATAGCGGAGGCAATGAATGCGGTCCTTAGACTGAGAGCCAACAACCTGTGGCATCCCAACTTCAGGGTAAGAGGGCATACTTATACTACGAGCACGATGCTGGACATAGCTGCAAATGCCCATGGACGGCATGGCATCAGAAATTATCTTCACTGAAAAGGTGAAAATCTCCATACCGAACAGAGACCAGGCACGTAGTGAGATCACTGCTATTGATAATTGGTTCACGGACGGATCAAAATCCAGCCAGGGCACAGGAGCCGGTATTTGTGGGCCCAGTTCTAATCAAAGGATACCCCTAAGCCTGGAGAAGCATACAACGGTCTTTCAGGCAGAGATATTCGCCCTTGCAGCCTGTGCAGAAGTGATTGCAAAAGGGGGCTACATGAGGAGGAAAATTAATATAATGACTGACAGCCAGGCTGTCATCAAGGCAGTCTCGAACATCGTAACTAGATCGAAACTAGTTAGAGACTGCTGAGAAATAATCCTTCAATGCACTGGCACGAGACTACACGGTGTCTCTGATTTGGGTGTCGGGACATGAGGATATAAAGGGCAATGTAATAGCCGACGAACTAGCCAAGGGGGCCTCTAAAAGACACTTCATGGGTCCAGAGCCCGTATGTGGGATTACTAAGGATTGCGCAGGAAGGGAGTTCTGAACCTGGTTAGATAAAGAAAGTACAAAGAAATGGAGGTCGACTAAAGGTCAACTCCATACCAAAGTGCTAATAGGGGATGGGGATGCTAGATTTTCTGATAACCTACCTACTCAGGCGCAGCAAGAAAGAAGCTAAAACCTTTACTGGCTGGTAACTGGACACTGTCTTCTGAAAAAGCATCTATACAACACAGGCCGAGTAAGCGAACCGTGGTGTACAAGATGCGAATTACAGGAGGAAACGAGTTTACACGTAATCTGCACATGTGAGGAATTGAAGGTACTCAGTAGTATACAACATGAAAATCTATTGCTCTTTTACTGCAATGACGCTGATTATTACATACCACATACTTGTTGATTGCGTTCACAAAGGCTGTTATTTTAAATAAATAGAAACATAACTTAATACTCTCCCGTCGATGATGTATTGATTAGTCTTCGATACTGCTGGCTTTGCAAAGATTCTGAATATTATATAATATCTGTGTATTATATACTTATTTAATATTATACTTACAATTCCATACTGATGAATTTTAATTTGATACACTCAAAATTTAAAAATACCATTCACACATTAATAGGACCAATATACCTCACAAATATCTGGTTCTCACATTGATCTTTTCAACGTTAAGTTTGAGCACATATACACAAAGAATATTTGCTTTGAGTATCTGTAATTGTTTTGATATATATTATGGTACGTGGATCTAGATAATTATTGCGGACGCGGTGCCTTTAATAACACAAACATCACAAGAACTCCCCTTTCTGGAAACCTATACCGAGGATTGCTGAAAACATGAAAGCAGAACTATACCTGCCTGGTGCTTGAATTTGTAAGGCCTTTGATATAATTTACTAATGGCATTGAAGTTTATAAATGTAAACGCCGTGTTAGTATACAGTCTTGAAACGATGGATTGCTTGTAAGATAATTTACTTCAAATCTGGTGCGAGTGTATAGTTGATAATGAACAATTTATTCATAATAGTACTGTAACGAGCGCCAACTTTTGAAATTGGCGATTCCGATAGGTGTCCCTAGATGGCACTAGCATAGGGGAAGAAAGAACTACCTACGAGGAATGACAGAGGGCAGTACCGGGTCGAAGATTTGAGAATATTCTGGAAGGAATCTGGAAGGACGTTCTAGAAGGATCTCGAACAATCTGGAAGTTCGCGCCAGCTATAAATAACGCGTCGGGTTGGCCAGCCAGTCGATACGAGTTGGATAGTGCGGATCGCGAAGTGAATTAGTACGTGTAGTATAAATATCGGTGCAAATAAATCGTTTACATAAATAAAGACATTAGTGGTTAAGTGATTTAATTAATAAGCATTTTTAGTAGATTTTAAATACCGTAATTGTGTTAATAGAATAAGTGAATTTAAATATATCGCCTGTGTGTTTTTCTAAAACCCCGACAGCGTTTTAAAAACTAGAAAAACGTTACAGTACTATACAATTCATATACCGTAGTTGACAAATTTTAATTTTAGCATGGGGATCTTATATTATCCATAAAATGACCTTACAATTTGCACCAATGCCAATGCTGAAACGATATAAGGTGTTATGCATGTGGTGGGAGACACGGTTATATATCTGTTTCTATTTTAAAGCGCCGCGCTCTTTCCTACTCTCTGCTTTTCTATACTATAATTGAATTTTGACGATTATAGTATATGTACATTGGTTTTGGTGATGAGAGATAATAGTGGTCTATTATTTTCAACACTTCACTCATCTCATTGTTGAAAATTTCTTCTCATAGTCTATATAAATAAAATTGTAACTAGCTTCGTGTCTGCGCGCGTATCGTGCAAAAACTTCTAAAAACATCGGGATCCTCTTTTAATCTGTTTATAAAAGTTCGGTGACCATTTTAAGCTGTTTTTTTTTTTTTTAATGATAATATTATTAGATGAAACCATTCAAATATCAAATAAAAGAAAGTGAATATATATAATATGAATATCTGAATGTAAAAGAGTCAATTTGCACATTAAATCTAAGCTCTACTTATCTTTGAGTCACTGAGAGAAAGAAACAGTTAAATTGACTGTTCAATTAACTGAATGTTCGTTTCTTTATTAATACGGGCAAAGGTTTTTAGTGCTAAATTGAAACTTAAAATGTGATTTAACATGAGGTATTTTCAATTTAACCTTTCTTTTCATTCATTTCACTATAGATCTGTCAATGTTTAGTATTTAACACTACAAAAACGATGAAACAACTATTCGTTTCTTTGAATATGCGATTAATATTTACAAAGTAACGAAAACGAATGCAATTATATCTGCTGACTTAAATAAGCATAAAAAAAACTAGTCGTCATGTACGCAACTGATGGCGGTTGTTGGACGATCTTGCATTTAATTTTCTCGGAGGATTGCAAGGTCACGTGCCTTTTTTGTTTTCCGGCATTCCGCGGCGCGGAACCGGTTCTGCGATTTTATGAAGACGTTTTTAGTAATCCCCAATCGCGGTTGCGTTGGTCCTGGCTGATGTTTTGTTAAATAGCCGGCTTCAAAACAATTTTTATAACAAATCTACAAACTCCTATTTAGAAGTTTCGCGGTAGATACGTTATAAGCTGCTTTAGTTCATTAACCTCAGGTTTCGGTTTCGCTTCAACTGTAAAACTTTTTAATGACACCTATTCGTGTATTCTCATACAATTTAAGTTACTTACAAAATCAATCTTATACAAACTGTTGGTAATGTTTTCAAATAAGATTTTGTTTGTTCTGTATGTAGGTATGTAGGTACTTTTACTATTTTTTGGTATTAGTTGCAATTATTACCACTGACCTAAATGTACTTGTTGTGCGAAACTTTATAATTGTTTGAATATTTACATTTTTTTTCTGTGTGTAAATGCATACTGAATATTAGATAGTGTATTATTGTCCCCGTGTTAATATCATTGATTATGTTTATAATATGTCATAATACTGTTAGCAACGGGGAACTCAAACACTTTTACACTTCAATACTTTAATTATAAAATGAAAAATAACGTAAGGTAAATTAAAAAAATGAAAGAAGGTATTCTAATATATACATATATAAATATAACTGATAATTTACTCCTCGCTCGAACAAAGGAAATGAGTAACCACTCTTGTACGCAAAGCGGGCGTCTTCACACTCCCTGGCTACCTGTGTCTCCTGGCTCGCCAAGGGTGCCTCCCTCTTCCCCACTCCGCATGCAACCGTTACAATACCTATTTTTCTCCGTGCATAAGTGTAAAAAATCTGTTTCTCAGCTTTTCTATTTTTTTTTTTATATTCCACAAGTCTTCTAAATGCAATCCAAGTAAAATATTTTGTTTGACAATACAATTAAGGCAACATAAACTCGTACATTTCTTCTAGAAATTACCACCTAAAGCGTGATACTGGTAGCTTCATAAAACAGTATGATTAGAAGTAGCGGCGTATAAAGTAAATTGACTTAACTGGGAACTGTCCCATTAATAACGTTTGTAATGCGGCGTCCTGAAGCGTCGCGACGGCGTTACTACATTTTTTCTTCCTCTCGCCCCCATTTCGTCGATTTTATTACCGCCTACCCATTTTTTCCGTTCTATTCTGGTTTCAACCGTTTTTAAAACAGCAGTCGTCTATGAAGAACTTTTTCTAAAGAATGGCCAGAAAGTTTTTTAAGTTCTCCTGTAATATTATATACCTGCGGTATAAAATCTGAGCATAAATTCACGTAAAAAATTAGCGATATCAATGTTTTCAAATCAAAAATATAGACCGCACCTTCGAGTTATTATTTTTGGATTAGCTTTTGGCGTCGGCTTGTAAATATTGGCAGTCGTAAACTATTATTAACTTTATTGGTGAATACTTAATGTGAAGCAATGCAGTATTTTCACCTAATGTTGTTTTGAAAAGGGTTTTCTGTATTAAGAAAGTTTCCTGGATGTTTACATCTTGTTTCTGAGGGAAGCTTTAATTAATTTTTTAAGGAGCTGGAATCATAATTTCAACTATTCTCTTTTAACTAATTTGGTTTGAGGAATATAGTATCTCTATTTTTATTTATAGACAGATAACACCATAGTTTCAGAATCCAAAATTCAAAGTTTTTGAAATCCAGAATCATTGGCCCGGATAATGCCAGAAGAGTTGTTTTTCTTCAGCACCGATGATCTAAACCTGAAATACGCTTCTATGTCGCAAAGTATATGAGGGTGCATCTCATACCAAACTACTTTAGCAACCGCAGAATTAATTAAAAAAGCATTCGATTCGATAAATAGAAAGAAAATATGGAATACATTGGAAAACAAAAGGGTAAATGCAAGGGTAAAATAATAAAACTCAATTATGTAATAAAACATCAGGAAACTTTGTAAACAAATAGGGAGTACTACAAGGAGGAGTATTACGCCCGGTACTGTCTTTAAGCCCTCTGAACGAAGTAATTAAAGAAGGCCTAGAACGAAACAACAAAGTACACTTTAGGATATCACAATTTACAATAAAATTAGATGTACTAAGAGAATATACCTTAACAGTCAACAAAGAGAAAATGACTGCAACGATTATCTCCTATAGAGAAAGGAAGATAAATATCAGATTTGGAGACGCGTTTAAATATCTTGGAATAATTATAAATAGCAAACGAACATAGAAAAATGAAATAAAAGATCGAAAACATCAGTATGCAATTTAAATATATGTACCAATATTGACATATGGGCCTGAGGATTGGGTTCTGAATAAAAATGAAGCGAATAGGCTATAAGCTGCAGACATGGGTATCTAAGAGAAATAAAAAAAAAAGGGCAGGAAGAATAGATAAAATATTAAACAAATCACATCAGAGAAAAAATCATTAAAGCTTAAAAAGCAAAATGGAGGAAAAGTAATTAAAGTGGACACCTTACAATCCATTCTAGATCCCGTGCTCCACCTAAAAGTAGTAGAACGGGCTACCTATTCTAAATATTATACGGATTCCATAAGCAATTGAAATGTTCCTACTCTAATTAAGTATTTTTTTCTATTAATAATAATAACGAAAATATAATAAATCGGTGAGCTATCAGTTATTATGTTGCACCCGTGAAACGACTTCAGTTGTGTATCCGAACATTCACCAAGGAGCAAAGGAAACCACGAAAACTTTATTCTTGGAGCAGAACCTGGGAAGCAACTCCCAGCACCCTTACTGATAGCCAATAAAAATTAAAGTGGACAGGATCTCTCATCCAAATAGGGAAGCAATCAATCCAAGTAAAAAAAGTATGGGAAGCTAGAGAAGGCAAAAATATGAGAGGACGATCCAGAACTACCTGGAGCAACAGCGTAACGAAAATACTAAAACAAAATAGAAGAAAAAACATATGGGGAGACGTAGTTAATATTATTCAAAAGATCGCAAATAATTACGTAACTTTGTTGAAGGGAAGTAATATAGACAATCTCGACACCCTCCGGTGAAAAAGAACAATGGTGATGATCATGACAATTAACGTACGATCCCTAACTTCAATAGTGATTGCTTCATTTCAGCTAGTTAGTGACAAGCTAGCTTCGTCTAGTCTTTTACTGGAGCTGGTGGATCACTGTAAAAGTCATAGACTGGGACTTCATGCCAATGATAAGGGTAGACATTTAAGTGAGTTTATTAGTTTTTTTTTTTCTATTTACTAAGTAAATATTGGGCACCTAATATTTGGTTGGTCTTCCGTTAAACATAAAAATTGCTTTAAGACGTCGTAGCATGCTTTGCACCAATGGTTTAGTAGCACTAGAGTCAAGATTATTTCATATGTCCTGTATTTTACTCTTTCGATTTTCTTTATTTTGTATATCGAACTTTTGCAGCTGTCGTTTAATTTTAGCCCATAGGTGTTCTATGGGCTTAGTGTCTGGACTTGCTGGTGTTGCTAAATAATGGAGGGATGTCTTGTTGAAAATAGAAATTGTGCTTTCAAGTAGATATTTTTTAAATATTCAGATGCTAAAATTTATCCATTATTCCGTCTATAAAAATTAAATTACTCACGCCACCAGCCGCCATGCATCCCCACACCATTACCGAGCCACCTCCATGCTTTACTGTCGCTCTCAGGTTTCTTAAGTGCAGCTCTGTATGTCGTTGACGCCACACACTAGTTCTACCATCTGTCCAAAAAAACGTGAATTTTTAGCTATTCGACCATGGTGCCCATGATTTCTTAACGTTCTACTACATGCTTAAGTGTTTACCATAGTTACTACTAATGATCTAATGATCATCTCAACTTTGGAGCACTAAGATGTGGATTTTTATTAACACTTCCGAGATTTTATTAACAACAATATTTTGAGTTCTGTATTTGTTAATAATTGATTGTCCAGTAGCTTTACACTCTGCCATTTCACGTGGACGTGAATTAGTGATAAAATTTCATGAATGAACACTTGTCTCCTTATTTTTTCGTTCCATTTCGCCAATAAGAACTTATGTGACTGCCTTATCACGAATAAAGCTACCACGGTACTGAAATTCCTCACAAACCACAAACATAATAGTTGGAGGTGGGGTCTTCCCCGAGCTAATTTGCATAAAGTAAAATATACATGTCGTATGAATAATTTTGTGGAGTCTCACCTATTTGGGTTAATATTTATAAGAGAAAAATTAGTATGTAAAATATATCTGTGTTTTTTAACTTTGCTGTGAAAGATATTTGATTGCAATGATATAATGTTAAAAAGAAGTGTAAAAAAAGTAAATACCATCTGGCATGCATGCATCAGTAATACGTGAGGTATAAATACTTATGTAAGTAAGTGTATAGTTTTAAATGTCAATAGAAAAACATTATTGTCAGAGAAAAAGACTTAAACAATAATCTAACTACCTGTATAATGATTAATGAACGGATGAGTTATAGGCCCGGAAAAAAAGTGAAAACTGAAACTTACAACAAAAAATATAGCTACCAGCCATGTCAATTCCAGCATAAATGTAGCGCCGTTCGTAAAATTGAGATTGTGCAACGCCGAGCGCCGATGGCGTTAAAGTGTCCGGGATAGCGGACATTTCAAGCCATCAAAAGGGTGCCCGACGGCGCTAATTGTTAAAATCGTTATGAGGCGCCCTTCGCTTTGACGCCCATGCGTTTTTCTTAGCCATTGATGAAAAATATATATCCATAAATTTTTTTTAATTATTTTAACATCCGGAAAAGTGTTAATTTGCAACCGACACCATAAATATATTATCTGTTAGGGAAAGATGACTAGTTATAGCATAATAGAAATTCAAGAAAAAAATCGATCTCATCGGCAATTTTATTTTACCTCAAAAAGTAGCCACATATGGAATTACGGATGCAATTTTAACGTGATCTTAATTGGGACATTTATTCTGGTGTGTTTTGGAAGAACTCGAAATTACTGTAACTTGTAATTAAGTCACTTTATTAACAGAACTTTTGCATTTACCAACTAAATTAAATCAAGGGTTTTAAACTATAAAATCGTTGCTACATTATATATCCCGATTATATCGATTCTGAATTCCAAAGACAAGTGCATAATATTATTATTCCTATCAATTCGACGCTCACATTTACTGTTTTAATGACCTTCAAAATGTTTTAATTCCCAACATCTGACAGTTATTTACGCTATTAATCCACGAAACCAAACACAAGGCCGCCAGACGATTATATACAAAGACGTATTTATAAAACCAAATGGGATCGCAAGATGTCTAAATCAAAAGTGGACGAAATCTTCTCCGCTAATTTTTTTTTCATATGAATTTTCTTCTAATATATTTCCGGATAACCAGATGTTTATAACGGCCATTTCAGTCATTTTGTTATTACCAGATGCTATGTATTTGGTTTACACTTATTTGAGTGTTACCAATGCAAAGTGGTCAGCGAATTGTCAATTCTTAGCCCGCGACCTCCCATATAATTATAATTACGCTGTTGCTGCTGCTAAGTTACCAGTTGAGATCCACGACCATCTCATCGAAATGTTGATGTTGACAAAAACCTACAACTGCAATTTGCATCCGAAGATTTAAATACATTTCGACTTGCTTGTCAACATGAATATGGAAATAACAAAAATACTCCCAACTGTGGTACTGGTAATACTATAAACTTCTCCTAAACCCCTCACCACAAACTGCACTAAACTGGACGTACGTTTCGATAGCAAAGCTATCATCATCAGCAAAACACTGAACTAAATAACTACACTAAAATACCGCTAATTTATACCTAAAAAAAGGTCATGGTATAATGATAAACCGTAAAGACAAGAATTTAAAAAAAATTCTTGTCTTTACGGTTTATTAAGTAGTTAATTAGGCGAAGTTAGGATTAGTGACTAGTTAAGCATAACGGCAGTCAGCCATGACCGTGATCATTGTACCATGACCTTTTTTAGGTATAAATTAGGGTAGTTTTAGTTTAGTTATTTAGTTCAGTGTTTCTGCTGATGATGATAGCTTTGCTATCGAAACGTACTGCTGTAGACTGGCACTCCGGTTATTTGAACTCTATGGTGTTAATTTTCGTAGATCAAGCTTTGGCTATGCCGCGCGCAAATTCTCACTTAAATTTAATATTTGTGTATTTTGTTAAGAATTTAGTAGTTTTGTTCGCGAATGTAAGTATATGTAAATTTTGAGCTCTTTGCATCCATTTTGCAATCTTTCATTTGTAAGGATTTGTTCGTTATTTTGTTAATTTTGATCATCATTCAGACAACTCAGTTTATTAATTGGTGTTATAATATTGTGCACAATTTATGTATAAGGCCCGTTAATAATTTGTTCTAGAAGTAACCGCGTTAAGAGTTTAAATTTTCCGTTTTTTTTTTGTTAGTTTTAATTTTATGGTATTTTAATCACCTCGGGGTAGGTGAAGAGAAGCTTAGAGCTTGTATTTTAAATTTCATTTTGATTTTATTTGTTTCTCCACGTGTAATTTAATTTAAATTTTAGTTTGCTTTAAATTTTTGAAACCACGTGGATTTTTTGTGGATAAGCGAATCCACATTTTGTTTGCTAAAGGATTTGCATTGTCCTTTTTAATTGTTAAATTTCACGAAGGGGTTTTTTAATCCAAGACATTCAAGTCTTAAGGTTTTTCCCCTGTTGATTGTAATTAAATGTTTTTTTTTTTTTATTATATGGAAATTTTTATGAATATATATATAAATATCATCTTAAATACAGTTCTTTTATTTTGATTTAACCATTTCAATTTTTGAGGATTTTAAAGAAAGTCAAATCTAACAAACGCCCACTATTACTTTTCATGAAAGTTACTCTGAGATCTAAGAATCTCTTGCGCCCTTTTGAATTCATATTTGCTGAGCTAGCTAAATTAATTTTGTCATTTTTAATTTCTTTAAACTTATATGCTTGTACAATCAGTTCACAGCAGTACGTCCAGTTTAGTGCGGTTTGTGGTGAGGGGTTTAGGAGAAGTTTACATGAATATGGAAATTTAGTTACAGAAGCATTGAAAATATTAATCGCTTCCGTCACGAGGGCCTTATCTTCGTGAAAATAGTTTTTTGTATAATGGTTGCATTAAAAACTAAATACAGGAATCACCTTTTAACAGGTGAAAATGGATCTTAAATTAAAATGAAAAATAAATTATTAAACAGAAGAAGATGTTTATAAAAACACTTATATTTTACTGGTGTGCTAAATAAATGACAAGCGTGCGCGGTAAAAAAGAAACAACCTAGAAATAACGAATATACGAATATCGCATCCGCTTAAGTAAAAATAAGAGAATAGAAATAAACAGAATTCTCTAACCTACATAGAAATATTGTTTTTGTCAAGCCCAGATGGAAACAATTTTATTCCAAATAATAATAATTATTTTGTGTAACAACCTCACACAATGTAAGTTTCGCTGATTAGTTTTCCTGCTACAAAAAGTAGCAGCTTTATTAAACTGCTAACCCAAAGTAGCAGAAGCAGGTTGTAGCTGCTAACGTAAAGAGGTAGTTTTATACGTCGCTATGAAAAAGTGAAAGACAAATTAATTAATTTACTATCTAATGCATACATTATCGATTATCTGAGAACATAATTGTTCCGGTTATTTGAAGCTTTACCAACGAACGGTGAAAATGTATGGGGGTGAATAGGTTATAGAGTGACAATCCCCCCTGCATTAATTATGTGGCTGGTTGTATAAACAGTTTCATGAAACTGGCACACCCCTATTAGTGATTAGTGGACTATAAATATACCGGTAGTGCTTACACATTATTATCTTATCTGAACTACGAGCTGCATCCAATTTGATTATGCTTATGTTATCGATACGTTAGGTCATTCGTATACCAGATACTTTATCATATAATAAAATATAATAGAATTATTAGCCTTGTGTTATTTTTTATAACGAAAAATGTATCTTTTCATCAATTATGTTTGTATAATAATAATAATAAATATTTATTGGCAAAAGGTACAACATATTACATTAATACAAACACACAAAAAAAATACGATTGATACATATAAGTGGCAAAAAAAACTATTGCATTTGTACTTATTTGAAACAAACTGCCACAACATATCATTGTGTCTAAATTACGAATTTTCTTCATTCCAGATATTCCGGACATCCCAGAAAGTATTGGCACACTGCAGGCGCTGCAGGTGGCCGACTTCAGTTCAAATCCCATTCCGAAACTGCCTCTGACCTTCAGTAAACTCCAATCGCTCACCGTACTGGGGCTTAATGATATGTCACTAACGTCACTTCCCCCCGACTTCGGTCGCTTAACATCACTTACCTCGCTGGAATTGCGTGAAAACTTACTTAAAGGGTTACCGTCGTCACTGGCCTCGCTTACCAAATTGGAACGGCTAGATTTGGGCGATAACGAGATCGAGGAATTGGTACGTATTGGAACAGTGATAGATTGATGCTTCGTACGTTGTTCGCCTCGGGTACATACAATAGTTCAGTTAGTCTGATATAATTGCAAATTGTGTAACTGAACTAGATGCAACGGCTTTCCAAAGTATAAATGGATCTTGTGTGTTTGCATGTATGTTTGTAGGTAAAGGTGATAGTCAATAGCCAACTAAATAACGATAATGGTACAGGGTGACTTAAAAGATCTACTGTGTTCTCTATTCTCAATCCTATTACTTTCAAAAAGAGTAGGATTATGCAAAGCCCCTGATTAAGTAAATTTTCCTCTTCAATTTCACATGCTCCCAGATGCAGCGTCCATGATTTGTACATTTCTGTGCAGTTTAAAGGCAGATGGAGAGGGGTATGTCCTGTTCCTGCAAATCCTCATTAGATTTTCAACGTTTAGTTTACAGTGTCCTGAAAGCACCTCTGTTAATATACAGACATTATTCTTACTCAAGTTGAGGCATTCTGAAGATATCTTCTGGTCACAGTTTTCCAGAAATGTTTTAACGCCTCATTCTCTGGAGATTCTTCCAATAGTTGGAGTTTCTCTGCTCAACTTCATTCTAATTTGTTTCAGTATTGTACTGCTATTCGTCCCAAAAAAGGGTGTATGTATGCATGTATATAAATGGACACTGCGACCTAAAAGATCTGTTGTGTCTCCTATTCTTGCTGCTTTACAGCTGGCTTTCCAATCCTATTCCTTTCAAAAAGTGTAGGATATTAGAGGGCCCCAGTCTAGGTAAGTCTCCCTCTTCGATTTCACATGCTCCCAGGTGCGACGCCCTCAAGTTGCACGGTGCTACGTAGTTTGAGAGGAGGTGGATGGGTGCTTCATCCTGTTTCCCACAAAATCTACATTCAGATTCCTTTTTCGATCCAAGCTTACTGAGGTGTCCTTTCAATCTACAATGGCCTGAAAGTATTCCTGTTAATATGCGAACGTTGTTCTTACTCAGGTTGATGCATTCTGTAAACCTTTTCTGGTTATAAGTTCCCAGAAGAATTTTACTTTGCCTCATTCCCTGGAGATTTTCCCAGTAACTGGATTTTCTCTGCTCCATTTCTATTTTTAGTTGTCTTGCGAGATTATCCGTTATTTCGTTTCCTTCCACTCCTGTATGACCTGGAACCCACAGGAGGGTTACTTTATTCCTTTTGCCTGGCTCATTTAATTTCTCTAGGCATTTCCAGACCATCTTGGAACAGATTTCATATGAGCTTAGCGCCTTGATGGCTGCTTGACTATCAGACATGATGATAATCTCCTGCTTTCGATAATTTCTATCCATATTGAACTGAACACATCTTTCAATAGCGTGTATTTCCGCCAGAAATATACTTAGATATTTTCCCAAGCTTTCGAAATATGTGGTTCTAGGCCCATACATTCAAAAAAAAGTGTGGCCCCTAAGAATGATGTTGCATCCTTTTTTTGCAAGATTATCAGTTATGTCCTTTCTTACTGCCCATTGGACCTCGTTTGGATTTTCTTGTTCTTTGTGTCTAGCTCGTTTAATTTTCCTAAACCATATTAGAGCTGACTACAAATGAGCTCAAGCTTTGATGGCTGCCTGACTATCAAACATTATGATAATTTCTTGGTCTCATTAATTTCTGTCAATATTAAACTGGATAGAAGATACTCGGATATTTGCCAAAGCTTTTGTAATATTTAGTTTGTTTGCCATTTTGAAACCATCCGTATACCATATTATGACGTTCCTATTCGATTTTAAGAGCGGAATCCCGTGTGGCAGATCCAAAAAATAGTTTTTTTTGCTTAAACGATAGATTGACATCCCAAAAACATACAGTAAAAATCCCAGAGCCGCAGTTCAGCTCTTTATCCCCAAAACAGCGCGTTGCGCGTCTGCGTTCCTGTACTTTTTGCGGCAGTTTTCAATTTTGAGTGCATACAGCGCGTGTAAAAATGTCAAGTTATTCAAAAGGAAGTCATGATAATAGAAAAGCACCGCCGTCGAAACGCAAATTTTTACACGCGTTTTTTTCGGTTTTACATTTTTCAAAATTGCCCGATTCAAGTATTCACAAAGTATTTGATCCATCGGTTTAAACTCGTGTAAACAGAGAAAATGGCCGCCATTTTATGAAATATTGATATTTGCTGATTTTTTTTTGGTTCACCGACTTACTACGGATATAAACTTTCAAAAACTTTCAAAAACTATTTTATTTCCGACGCTTGTATGAGAAGCTAGAAATCGGGCAAACTGACCTATCGAATTTGAAAATGTCAGACATAAAATGAAAATATTATCGATATCTCAGACTGAAAGCAATTTATTTTATACTTTAAGAGTACCTTAATAAACCACAAAAGTTTTTGAAGGATTCGTTATTTTTTCATTCCAAAAAAATTATGTTAGTTTAGCTAGTTTTCTGGCTATTACATGGGATTCCCACCTTAAGATGGTGTATTGACCACACTCGCTCTTGTCACTATGTTTCGTTGTAAATTCCTTTACAAAGTTGAATTTTTATGACATATCATCCCATGACTTGCCCCAATTTCAGTCCTCTTCAGAAGATTGATATGCTTAATCGTTACCTCCTTGAGATGTGTTTTGTGTTGCTACGCCTTCCAGCACAATTTGGAGATGGGTAAGGTCTTCGCGCAAGGTCTCATAAGTGATGATCGGTCTTACTATCACTTCATTCATCCAAAGCAGTATTTTTGGGTTGCATCCGTAAACAAAATTTCCGTTTCTATCAAGCTGATTGATATTTTTTCTTTTTTGGTGAGGGAAAACTACTTGACATAGATGTACGGGTTCAGTGTGCATCGTGTCTTTGGACTCCATAGAATATACTTTTTTTTTAGATCGTCACAAGCTTAATATGCATTACATCCTTTCTTGTCTTTGCAATTATTCGCGCTCTTCATCATAATTTTGCTGATCATATTATGGATGTATTTCCAGCTTTCTTTAAACTTTATCATTTTTGGAACCAAGTTGTTGGCTTACTCCCCCAGCATATCATGGACTAGCCGTCTTTCGGTTTCCCATCTGGCACATTCAAAGATTGTGTCCTCTACTGTATCCTGCCTTGAGCAGTATAGTTATATGTTTATTACGTCTTTGCTAAATCACCTGGGGTGCAGTCTAACGGTGTCATATCCAGTAAGATATTCTCCATTTGCTTTGTCAAATCTCCCAAGGAATTTCCTTAGCAGGATTGTTGGCTATTAGACCGCCATTTTCATGCATTGCCTTTCTTTAATTTGTAAGTCGATGGGTGGTATTAGGTAACAGGTAATAACCTGTTACTACTTGCAAAGCCATTGTGGATGCTGTTCGATATGCCGATGTTATTCTTATTGGTACCTGTGACCCTTCTAAGTTGTTCAAATGTGCTTTTTCTTTATCAACGGTCGTGTACCAGACGGGTGCTCCATAGAGCAGAATAGAGTGTACGACTCCAATCAGAACTATGCTTTATTCATTAACTTGCTGCTCGTACTTTTCACATTATTCGTGCATCTTTTAATTACCAACGAAAAGAAAATCACTACAAACAATTATTATAAACTACTGTGAAAGGAACTGCGACAGTAGATTTTCGATATCTCAAAGTCAGGTGTGATTGATTTTTTGGAGGCCCCATAATTATTAATTGAGGAACTACAAACAAAATGCTAATATTTTCCATGAAGATTTTTTTTAAAGTGGGGTGCCATGTTCACATATGTGTGTAGGTGAGCTTGAGTACAATGTCGTCCAAATTCCTCTGAATTTTGCTGCAACTATTTTGCCTCCGTTAAAATGGAGTGAGACAGCCCCTGTATAATATGATTGATACTCTAGTAATTTCAGCGATTTCTGATTTTGTTACCTAACAATAGATTACACCTACATATTTTATATAACTAATATGCATATATGTATGTGAGTTATTTTTGTACATATTACATCCATTGTTGTTTGGAATGTACCTACGTGACACATTTTGTATTATCCTATATTATTTATGTAAACATACATGCTCATGCAATACACGTTCAAATGCATTAGCGCCATTGAATGGAATGTCGTAAGCTTTTATCGGGCATGAAATATTGCGATGTTTTAGTGTAAAACATAACGTTCTCGCGTTAACAAAACTTTGATTTTTCCTTGTTAAATCTCTTATATATTTATTACAGTAATTTCACACAAATTTTGTTATACTTTTTGCAAGTTTTGATAAACATTCTCCATGTATGTATCTAAAGATTTTCTGTCGCCAATAAAAAGTACATTCAAGGTGCATATTGCAAATTAATATGTAGCACGGTTGGAAGCGTCGGCCGTCCTGAGGAGAGATCCGTTCGGAATTTGATTTTCAACGGTTATCTTGAAAGGCGAAATTTAAATAACGCAACGCCCCGCAGCGGAAGCTGCACAAAATGGAACAGGAATAATTTATAAGGCGTCCCCAATGGAATTACTAATGACCTCGAGCTGCTTAAAGGACGAATTTGAAGGGGCTCCAACGAGGAAATGATGCTTTCCGACGATAAATAACCGTTGGGTGATTATTTAATGTTTATTGACTTCTTTTCATTGTGTTAATTACATTTCCTCGTTCCAAGGCGTCGGTGTAATTACGGAACATCAGCTTAGGCGAACCCAGCACTTGCGGTTGAAGGTATAATTGAATAACGACCCTTTCTGATTGGTTTTATTACGTTCTCAAATTCACCCGCGTGTGTTTATACATCGTCGCTGGAACTGAGAAAATACTTATTATTTTGAAAACTGCTATTTTTGGGGCGACAAGAAAAAAGAAACTCAGTAAAAGGTATTACTGCTACTTTCAACTTGTGTTCTGTTCATCAACAATTTGCAATAACAATATGATTATTAAAATAGTATTAATGATTTCGCAGAAGTTTTCCTCATCTTTCAAAAAGTAGTTGCTTAACTAGATACTTACTATCTAGATTGCCCCAATTACGATATTAAAAAAAGACGTTTTGTTGGGAACTATGGAATTGTTAGAATAGGTAATCCTGAATAACCGTTAAATAGGTAACTTTTCGTAATGATACCTTACGAAAAAGGATGCTGCGAAGTAATATTAAGGACCAGAACTTGCTCCCACGAGAATCAGGTTTTTGATTTTTGGGAAGTCTGACCTTTCCTAAAATACCTGAAAGCAATCGCATTCAACAAGATTCTCAGCTACCTGAAGGGGCTAGACTTGTTGGGGGAATTGAATTTTAAGATAACATCCTAATGACCGCAGTGTACGGGACGATCAATTGACTCAAGAGGTTGCTAGCTCTTCCAAATCCTACCACTTTATCCTGGTAACGTTTAACTATTCCACTTTTTCTTAAATTGCGTCAACGATTCGTTTACTCTACTTTAAGTGTAGTGAACAAGATGATTTATTTACTTAATGGCATTTACTTTAAGAAAATCACCAGCAAAACTGATTTATTGACTTTTGAAATGTGAAAGTCAATAAATCAGTTTTGCTGGCTTTAGGTTGCTCTTATTGACGTGCAATTGCAAAATATACTTGGGCATTTCTCAGAACAATTGCCATTGCTTATCAGTGGTGATTGATGGTAGACTAGGTCACTAAAAATGTTTCATCATCAATAAATTGTGATATAATCTAGATCACAGAGAGTATGATATAGGAAATAAAGAAAATTAAGCAATGGTCCAGATTCTCACAAATTATTTTTGTTTTATTTGTTGTACAATTTAAGGCCTGTTATCTACTCGACATTGGTACTGCGATATACCCCCACTAACTTCTAACTCTCGGGGTACTCCCCATTTTTAGTACTAGGCCTGTTATCTAGCCCACGTTGGCAAAATCGGTGCGAAAAAGAGTACATTGAATGCTTCATTAATTTATTAATGATTTAAAACTTCCAGAAACTGCAAACATTAATAAGATGTGTTGTTGATGCTTTAATTCTGCCCAAGCGTTTAATTAACGCGTTTAGTGTGCAGTATGTTGTCTCAAATGGAGTGCTTATATATTGTGATATCACATTTAAAATTAAAAAAAAAAGTCAGTTATCAAAGAATAAAAATAATCAATTGGAAACATAAAGAATCTTCCGTATGAAATTTAAATTTAAAATACGTGCTCAGAATAACCTCAATTAAATAATCTATTATTGGCTTAAAATTTTTAATTTTAAAAATTGATCATTCAGATCATCAAAATTAATCAAAATTTAATGCAAATAATAAATTAAATAATTGAAGAAAGATAAAAGTCATATGAGTAGGCTATCAACGAATCACAATTAACATTCACATATATATATATATATATATCAGCACTGCGAGCCTAGGAGGCCCATGGCTTCATGAGTAAATTCTTCCATCTGTTCTATCCTTCGCTACTTCTTTCCATCTGCTATCCTTAACGTGTTTATATCCTTTTCCACTTCTGTCTCCACCTTCCCTTGGCTTCCTCTCCTCCTCTTCCGCCAACTGTCCTTGCATTATCATTTTTGGTATTCTTGACTCCAACATCCTTTCTATATGTCCCATCCATCTCAGCCTCTGCGCCTTCACCACTCCCACTATATTTGCTTCTCCATAAAGTTCTTTCAATTCTTGATTTGTTCTTCTCACCCATATCTCTCCTTCCCTCTTCCCTCCAAATATTTTTCTCCAAACTTTCCGCTCCCACACAGCTAGCCTTGCTTGCTCCGCCTTGTTTAGAGTCCAAGTCTCACACGCATACAAAACTACTGGCCTTATTACCGTTTTATATATCCTTATCTTCAGTTTCCTCGATACATCTTTCTTCCTTAACATTCCATTGAGTGCTGCAATACATCTATTCCCTGCCATTAATCTAGCTTGAATTTCCATTTCTACACCCGGCTTTCTAGTTATTGTCGTTCCTAAGTATGTAAAATTTTCTACCTCCTCGAATTGGTATACCCTTCCATTCTCCGTGTCTATTCTTAGATATTCCTCCTTTTCTAAATCCTTATCAGACCATCCATATATTTTGTCTTCTCTTCATTTATGTATAGTCCAACCTTCTGCCCTTGTTCTACTAATCTTTTTATGATCTTCCTTAATTCTTGTCAATATAACTAAATCGTCAGCAAACGCCAAGCATTGATGTCTTCTCTGGTATAGAATTCCCGACCTGTTAATTTTCGCCTCTCTTATAACTCTTTCCAATACAAACTGAACAGTATCGTCGAAAGGGGATCACCTTGCCTAACACCCCTGTTAATTTCGAATTTTTGAGTTGTTCTGCTGTTTATTCTAACCATACCCTCTGTCCCTGTCAAGGTTAATTTAATCATTCTTATTAGTTTATTGCTAACTCCCATCTGTTCCAACGACCTGTACAGTTCCTCTCTCCTTATTCCGTCATATGCCTGCTTAAAATCTACAAATAGCGCCATTGTTGTTTTTCCATACTCTTGACTTTCCGCTTGTATTTCCCTCAACACAAAGATCTGATCTACCGTACCTCTTCCTTGTCTGAAACCACACTGATATTCCCCTAATTCCTCTTCTGCCCTTTCCATTAGTTTATTCTTAATGTGTATTGCCATTATCTTGTATACTATATTCAAGAGAGAAATACCCCTATAATTCCGACATTCCTTCCTATCTCCTTTTTTTACAACGGACATATTACTGCCAACGACCATTCTTTAGGCATCTGTTCTTTTCTCCATACTGCCTCTATTAACGTATGTATGGACTCACTTAGTTCCTTCCCCCCGTATCTTACTAATTCTGCCGTTATTCCATCACTTCCTGGACTCTTATTCATTTTCAAGTTCTGTATTATCTCATTAATTTCCTCTATAGTTGGTGGTTCTTCTTCTTTCTCTATTTGCCACGTCGTGCTGCCCCTGTCCAGCTTTCTCTCTTCCTCCACTTCTTCCTCTACTCCTTCACCATTTAGTAATTCCTGAAAGTACTCCCTCCATCTTTCTAGAACTTCTTCTTCCTTGCCAATTAGATTCCCCTTTTTATCTTTGTAAAAGACTGCTTTGTTAATACGGCTCTTCCTTTCTCCTTTTATTATTTGGTATAGATTTCGCATCTGGTTATTTTTGCAATTTTCTTCATCTTCTGCAGTACCTCTTCATTATATTCCTTTTCTTCTCTCTTATTATTTTTTGGTCTTCCTTCTTGTCTCTCGTAAGCCATTTTTGCTTCTTCGTTCTTTCGTTCAACATTTTATTCGTAACTTTCCCTTTTCCCCAATTTCCCTCCTACAGTCTTCATCAAACCATTGCTTTCTTTGTTCTTTAACTTTTTTCTCGCACTTTTGAGCCACTCTCTCTATCCTCGCTTTCAGTCCTATCCACTTTTCTTCTATGTTGCTCTTCTCCTCCATGTCCGCTAGCTCTTTTGTAATTTCCTCATACTCCTTCCTTTCCGCTCTACTTTTTAGCCTAATTGGTTTGTAAATGTATTTGCTTCTACTATTCCTAATTTCTGGCACAACTTGCTTCATTCTTGCCCCTACCATGAAATGATCGGTATCCCCATCCAGTCCCCTATAAGTTCTTACATTACTTATAGCTTTTTCTTCTGGCTTTTCAATTAGTATATGGTCAATTTGATTCACAGTTCTTCCATCTGGTGACACCCATGTACCTTTATATATTTCTTTTCTTTGAAAGTATGTACTTAGAATGGTCATATTTCTTTCCCTAGCCAGATCAATTAAGAATTTACCATTTTCATTTGTTTTTTCATGTTTGCTATGTCCTCCTATTGTCGGCTTGTATATTTCCTCTTTTCCAATTTTTGCATTTGCATCTCCTAATATTATTTTCATATCATATTTCGGTATCTTGTCGTAGACCCGTTCAATTCGTTGTAGAATTCCTCTTTATCCACTATGCTGCTGTCCTCTGTGGGGCGTGCATATTTAAAAAGGAGATTTTTTGATACTTTCCTTTTATTCGCAATAGACACACTCTCTCTGACACTGTATTGTAACTTATTATCAATGGTTTTATTCTCCTATTAACTATAAAACCGGTGCCTAAAAGTCTATTTTCTCCACCACTATTTAAAAATACATAATCATCCATTTCCATTTCTATCTGTCCCCTTTGTTTTGTTTCCTGTATTGCAACTATGTCAAACTCAAATTTTTTTATCTCGCCTATTATCTGCTTTAATCTTCCTTCCCCAAATGTTCCTCTCACGTTCCACGTTCCTATCTTAATACATTCTTTACTTCTCTTTGCCTTACTCATTTCCTTTTGCTTTGCCTGCGTCCTTGTATTCCTTTGCAATCCTATTGCCCCTAAGTCTAGTCGTTTTTTGTCGTTTCTAGCTTCTCCTTTTCTTTATTCCATCTCCACTCTTCACCATCTATCACCAGCTTCTTGACTCCTATCTTCACTTGCTTCCCCATGCGTTTTTCAGTTCGTGCCATTTCTCGTATTTGTTTCCCTAGGGCTCTTTCCCTTCTAGTCAAATCGTGGTTGATGTAGCATGCCTCCATTGCTAAAATTTCTCAGTTTATTCTTATTTTGCATTACCTTTTCTTCTCTTCACATGCTGGGTAGTTCAATTAGACATGCCTTTTCGCCTACTTTGGTGCTGTTTTATTTGTACCAGCACCCCCAATTCTCACTTATAAATTAGTCACTCCTGTTTTCAACCTTCCGTATTGTTGTATCTATTGTCAATCCAGTTAAAACTATATTTCTTTCTCTCTTTTCTTTTCCAGCCATTCCACATTATTTCTGATTTCACCGATTTCGTGCCTTGAATTTTCGTTTTCATTTACTATCTTTTCATTATTGTTCCTTAACAACTCATTTTCTTCCTTAAGTCGACTCAATTCTGTCCTAACTTCTTGTTGGTCTTTTTTCTTGTCCTTAACATCTTCCTGTATGTCTCGCATTTCCCTTTTCATATCCCTTAGCAATTCCAGAATCTCATCCAATTTGTCCTCATTAGTTTTGCCCGCCTTGGGAGGTGTCCACATGTTTTTTTTACTCATCACATACGGTTCGACTCCTTCCTCCCTCTACCTCCTTCCCTTATTGCTATCATCACTTTCCATTTTAGTACTCAATGGACAGTCACTATAACTTATGCAGGTATCTGTATGTAGCACTTTAGGGTAAATATCTCACGTTTTGTTTAATTACAGTCCGCTGGATTGTTTTTACGCTCTAGCCTTTTTGCGGGCCGATTCGCCGATACACTATTTCTACTCCGTCGAATCTAGTCCCGTCAGCCGCATTAAATTTAATAACTTTAATTCCAATTTACTCGTTTTTCCTTTTTTTCTTAGTTGGGCTTTACTTCTGCAGGTGATCCCGCACTTCTCACACATCCATAGAAAACTTTTTAATCTCGTCCTTTAAAACACTGTTTTTCCTATTTTAAAATTTTTACTGACGCAGACGATGTGCTCGCTACTGACGTCGCCGAAGAACTCTCAACGATTTTTATTAAAGCGATATTAATTTTCTTTGATTTTCGATTCTTTCCAGATTTGACGACTACGAGTCCGTCTGTCTCTACCACGTCCTCGTATGTGGAGACGACAAGGAAATATTCCCCATCGAGGTTGGCAGAAGACGTAATCAGCAAGCCGGTGTCGCAGAGCTACATAAATCAGAGTTCCCAGTCGTTATACGAGTTACGGTTCGAGTGCCAGCGATTACGCGGCCGATCGTCTCAATCAAATAAGATCCAGGTTAAGTCTGAATAGTCCATGTGAGTATTTTTTTTGTTTCTGTTTTATTTCTTCGCATTTCTCAATTTTACTCTTTAACATTTCTATTCTTTTTCGCAACTTGATTTACCTTTTTCCATTACATCTAATGATTAATTCCAGCCTACGAGCGTCCTACATTCACAAGCAGCATCACTAAATCCCCGGAGAGAGAAGACGACAACATCGAAACACCGTTCTTGAGCAATTTCACCAAACGTTTGTCGCAGATCTCCAATAACTCTACGAAATTCGACGATTTACAAGAACGACTTCATCAAAGAACACGACACTAATGGTTCAGGTTCCATCGCGGGGAGAAGCTACACGTCCCGGTAATAATTTTCTTGCAATTTAACTCGACTTACAGTCTAGTTCAAGTTTTAAAAGAAGTATTATTCTTATGAACTATATGCATCCTTTTTCATTTTATACCTATCCATATGGGTCTATCTCTTTCTATCACGGGGATTGTTGCCAGATTTATTTGATGGCTGTCGGTAATAATAATATCTGCATTATTCGCTGTTTCCTGTTCCTGTCATTTCTCGATTTCGAATATCTTTTTGTGTCACTTACATTTATTCCATTTTTCCCCTAACATTACCTGTTAATTTTAAAACTAGTCTGGGTTTATAAAAACTACTATAACCGTCAACAGAAGTTATAATTACATATAACAAAAAGATGAATTAATTCATGAAATCTTACAAGCGAATGCGAAAGGAATGCCAGTATCCGCATTAATTCTCGTTTGCAAGTGTATGATGAACACATCCAAGCACTTGTTAGAGTGTAAAATTCACAGCTTTATTCTAAGAAATATTGCATCCGCGATGCGTATCATATTAGCTGCAGAAAACACCGAAGATTTACCTAATTTTTCGACAAGTACGTTCTACAGGTTCTTAATAGACATTGGTTTTATATTTGAGATTATTTGAAAGAGATGTTGATGGACCCCGATGGTATTATAAGATAGCATAGGATTATTAACGTACTATTAGAAGATATCACAGCGAAGGGAGAAACATTATTTTCACCGATAAATCGTACAGCTAATACATCTAGACGAGCATTTTTGCAAGATCTAAGAGCATCAATAGGTAATGGCCAACATTATGCATTAGTTGATAGTGGCAACAAAAATGGCTTCGTTCTGAGTGCAAAGATATGCCTCTGCTTATCCAGCGAAGATATGACACTGTTTCTATCGATAATTGGAAAAACCTCTTTAAACATGTTATCAAAGGTATAATAATTATATAATATCTAGCACAGTGTGGTTTTAAGTTTAGCCATTTTAGTTTAAGAAGTCATGTGGAAATTCAACGATGAACCCAAAGAGTTTATTACTAATTTAACATCTATCTCATCATCTTCATATTGGTTATCTGATATAAGTTAATCATACACAATTTGTTATAAGCATGCCTCTGTAAATATTTGTAAATTTATTATAACATATACATCTATGTATGTTTTCCTGAAAGTAAAGACAGGAACAGGAAACAGAACACCTTATTTGTATGTGCATTTTGATGTGGAATAAATAATAATACAATCAATATTATTCTATCGATTTTCATACTAATGGAACACAGTGGAATATAACCAATAAATACAAACAAAATTTACAAATTGACATTTATTAAGCGCCAACATGAAATTCGTGAAGTTGTTTAGCGCGACAACATACGAAAAATTAGATATTTAAGTAGATTTGGCATCGTTGGGTACCATCTCCATAAGAGTAATACTTCCTTCTCAACGTGAACCAGACTATATGCTCGGTAACATAAAGCCTGTGTAACCAAGTGATTAGTTAATCATTCGTTAGCACTAACAAATTGTTAAGTAAAAGTTGCGTAACATAAACTTAACCATTTGTTAAATGTCGAGTAATTAGTTAGTAACAACTGATTAATGGCTGTTGTAAACTAGTTAACTGTAAATTTACTAAAATTGATAGTTCATTTTGGTTCCGATAGAGCCAACTTGAAACTTTGACGTTTTCACCTAGACATTCAGTAATTGAGGTTTTGCTTTTGGCTTATGTCAAGTTTGTTATAACGATTACAACCAAAACGGATATATGGAATGATTAATCATCGTCCTCCAATGAAGAACTATTCGATATACTAGACAACATATATGATAGACGTCATACCCACGACTACTCAGAGAAGAATCACGAAAATATAAGAAAAAAAGAAATAAGCAATGATTTGGGCGTGTTGATTGTTCTTTTTCATAAAGTTGTATAATTATAAATAACTGTTCTTTCATCCTTAACCCAGTAGTACTATGACAATTAAATTCAGATGTAATTTGTGCTCATACTTCGTTTTTTTTTGTTTAATAAATACTTCCATCCGTTTTTTTTATTTTCAATTACCCCTTTATAATTTTCAATGATCGCTAACAACGTGTGTTTCTTTTGTACCGTAAAATTTCTGGCTCTTCTCACGGCATCCTGCATTTTCCTACTCATTACGATTTATAGTCTCAGATTTAGTGATAATATTGTCAGAAATCAAATGTTGAAATTACACCTACCTAGCCTCCATAATTATAAAAATGTAATGTAATAATTACTAAACGTATATATTCTAAACTTACTGCTACCAAATATAATACTAGCATACATATGGTCAAAGACGTATAGTTTCGCTGGCGTACTTTAGAGCGGCGACACTGTAGCTTCTTCGCGGGGACAGTTAAAAAGTGGCGGGGCAAGAAACGTACGAAAATAAAGCAGTGGACAATCGAACTATGTACTTGATATGGAAGCACTTGAGTATTACAGCTGTGGGTAATTCAGAAATCTATTTCTATTGGCAGTAAGGTATATAATACGCGTAAATAATCGCGACAAATATGAATTCTACCCCCTGGCATATAAGTAGATGGTCTGAGAATCGGATAAAAGAAAGTTTTGCGGTTTATATTTATATTTATCCAACTTATTTTACAGGATAAATGTATGTTTGGAGAGTTGTTCTTTGTGAATGCATCTATTATACTTTATCGCTATTTAATTAATGTACTAAACAGAGGTACGCTATAATCGATGATTTTATTGATGATTTGTAAAATTCCAATTTTATGATTTATTATAAAAGGTCTGCATTTGCAGTTGATTGCGATACCTATAAAATTTTCTAGTATTATGTCTCATTTCCAAAAGCAATCTGAGATTTCCTAAAAGCAGCGAACAAAAAAAAATGAAAAATCTTTTAGAAATATGTAAATGCAGGAATGAATTCTGCTAATTCTCTCCTTTTTTTCTGTTTTTTATCATTTTTTTGTTACAAATATATAGTTTGACAGTTCTAACCATTATAAGATATGTACAATAGTATAATGTCCATCAATTATATTTTCTATATTGATTCTACAAACAACGAAACAGAAAAAGTTTAAGAGCGACAAAAGCTTATGTCTGATGCTAGAGTACTTGTACTTGTACACTTTGATAAAAACAAAATTGAGGAAAATACCTTAAAAGTGCAACCAGATAACAATAATGTTGCATATTTTTTTTGTAAAGACCCCTCCCAGTAAACCAAATTCAAATTTCGCGCAGTTATTTTTAGGAACTTCAACATTAAAGCATGAAGTTACCTACGATTTTGTATTACATTAATGGTTATTTGAATACCTTTAAGTTGAAGTTACTGAATATAATTGCGGAAGATTTGAATTTTGTTTACTGGGCTGCGATTGAAACTTGTACTGTAATGTTTTAAGTTACATTTTAAGCAAAATGATAAAAAAAATTCTTTGTTGGAAACAAATATGAGCTTCTGTTTTTCAAACATCATGGTATTTCTGAGAGTGAATTTAAAAAAAAAGAAAAATTTATAGATTTTATAGATACACTTCTTTAATGTTTTCTGATATTTTTATTTCAGTTTTTAGCAAGATAATATTCATTCGCTGTTAACTGCAGATATATTGACAAGAATTAGCAAAAAAAAAACATAAATTTATATATTAAGAAACAAAGATAATTTTAAATGTCCACTAGTCCACTAAAAGCAAAAATATTTTATCACCGCAAATAAATCAACAGTGGTAAATAATATGTAATATGTGCTATGAAAAAGTTAATAGGCATTTGACGAAATAAATAAAAGCAAATATTCCGTGTGTATAACTTCGCTTTAACACAAAAATATGTTTTAATTTCATTATAAAACGAATATTAATCCATTGAGCCAATATATGTGCTTTGGTTTTTGTTTTATTTACTACTGTTACTTGTTTTGATTCCTTTAATATTCATTTCATAATAATTTTGCGAAATGACAATTCATTGAATGAACGCTCTACCACTTCGCTGCGCGCGCAGTTAAACCACTTTCATTCGTCTTGCACCGACTCTTCGGTTATCTTATATTTTTACGCGTTTGTGCAACGGAAAATTCCCCTTACGTTTAATCACGTGAGATCACGTTTAATATTTGTTTGGTCGTACACTTTTCTAAAATCAGCCTAGCTGGGACATCTATAGTACGCCAGCGGAACTATTCTTTGTCCGTATATATATTTATATTGTATTTGCTGCTACTATCTTATTCCAAATTAATTGAACAGTGATCAAATTGAATCAAAAATAAAAATTCTGTCAAAATGTCAAATAGATTTTCCGTCTAAGTTCACATGTTCCGCCATCTATTGATGCAATCATGCACGGCAACTTTCGTTGGACATTCGGCACATTTCGTGCTTTGGTAAATCTTAACAAATGTGTAACTACCGGAATAGCGGTAGTTAAGTTAACAACTGATTTAACAAATGATTATCTCCTAACCAACCTTTATGTTACTGATTTTTGCTGTTATCCATTGATTAACTTTGACAAATTGGTAACTATTGTTTATGTTACCGGGCATTAATCAGTTTTACACCTCCCTTTTCTACACAGATTGTACAAGCAGACGTCCCCAAGGGATTATCGATTGAATCAGCAAGCTAGCACCAAGAACAATTGGGTTTCGTTCGCTGTGATCGCAGTGGCTTTTCTATTTTTCATCCTCTTGGGTGTGATTTACATGGGATTACGTAATGGACAGACCGCTATCGATTCTGTGGCGTCGGGTAAGTCAGGTAATGCGTAGATTCTAGTTGAAAGTTCAGAATTTTACGGTTGTGTCCTTTCTTTTATGTGGAAACTTGATATTTGTATCCTCGACTTGAAGTGAAACTTACTTTTATCAATATTTACGCTAAATAATAACACAATGTATTTTTAATATTATTATCGATGGATTCGTCAAAGAAATAATACTCTTCTAATCTAACAAATCCAACATCTTAAGCACTAAAATTTATTAATAATAATTAATTTAAAATGATAGGTTTCAGGTTGTTAATAATGCTTTTCTTTTGTAACTTTTTGTATGATTCGATGTTATTTTTAAGATTTAATTTTGTCTCTTTTAAAAACTTTGTGTCTTTTACTAACTAATGGATTAATTAATAAAATTTATTAACTTTTTTAATTTTGTTTTATTTTTTTCGGCCAAATTTCCTTTTCATTTTCTACTTACCACCACGCTAAATGAATTTAACTTAAAAAAGAATCAGTGATGTCTTAAAAATCACTTTTAAAACACTAGAATTTTCATAATAATAGGATATTTTCGTCAGATCTACCCCCAGCATGCATGTTTATTAAAATTTTAAATCATTTAAAATCGAAATATTCAAATTTGTAAATTTTTCGAAAAATTTTTGTTTTTCCAA
The DNA here is from genome assembly GCA_004143645.1 of Protaetia brevitarsis. Lineage (NCBI taxonomy): Eukaryota > Metazoa > Arthropoda > Insecta > Coleoptera > Scarabaeidae > Protaetia > Protaetia brevitarsis. The sequence goes on from RXPK01000183.1 coordinate 2,419,923, forward strand.
TTTTAAATTAGTTTTAAAAAGAAATTTAAAGTATTCATGGTTATTTGTAAAAAAATTTAAAATATTAATTTAATTCCATAATTGTTTTTTTAACCAGTAATAATTTAAAATCCAAATTCATAATTTCAAAAAAAAATAACACATTTTAATATTTATATAAAAAAATATTTAAAATTAATCAAGTTTGTAATTCTTTAAAATTGTTAATAACCTCGAAGCTATTGTTAATATCAATTAATTTAATATAAACAAACAAACAAAATTTGAGAGTGTAATCATTTTTGATTATTTTTTTTTTATTATAATAAATATTTATTTTAATATTTATGAAAAAAAAAATTGACCTCTAACCAAATTTATTGCTTTTAAAAAGTTATTAATATTATAACTAACAGCTTCTTGCGGGTTTCGCCGTGTGTCAAAACTTTCGCTCGACCTTTCACTGTTCATACTGACAGCTTCTTCAGGAAACTGAACTGAAGAAGCTGTCAGTATGAAAAGCGAAACGTCTAGCGAAAGTTTTGACACACGTGTTAGTTATAGTTACACCGGTCGTGAAAGCTTACGCAGTGTTAGTTATTAATATTATTTAAAATTTGCTGCAAACAAATAGGAACGTTTGACAACCATATATACTAAATTTGAGAGTGTAATCATTTTTAATTATTTTTGTATTATTATAAATAAATATTTATTATTCTAATATTTATAAAAAAAAAATGTTGACAAAGTATGTAGGTTTTAAAAAAAATCTTAATGGTCACAAAAATATTGTTAATATTATGTCAAAATTTACTTGAAACAATTAGGAATGTTTGACAATCATTTTTAATTATTTTTGTATTATAAATAAATTTTATTATTTAATATTTACATAAAAAATATTGACGACTAACCAAGCTTGTAGCTTTCAAAATAATTGTTAATAATTTGGTATTAAGTATTGTTAAATAATTATAAAATTTACTACAAATAAACAGGAATATTTGATAACCATTTATACCAAATCTGAGACTGTAATCATTTTTAATAATAATAAGAATGTATATTATTATAAATAAATATTTATAAGAAAAAATTGACAACTAACCAAGTTTGTAGCTCTTAAAAAATTGTTAATAGCCTCGAAAGTATTGTTAATATTATTTTAAAATTTACTGGAAATAATTAGAAATATTGACAACCATTTATACAAAATTTGAGAATATAATCATTTTTATTTTATTTTTTTTTAAATTATAAAAAAAAAAAATTTTATATTTTATATTATTGTTTAAGTATTTTATATAAAAAATATTGACAATTAAGTTTGTAGTTTTTAAAAAAAATTGTTAACAGCCTTGAAACTATTATTAATACTTTAAAATTTAGTATGAACAACCAGGAATGTTTGACAACTACTTATGCCAAATTTGAAAGTCATATCATTTTTAATTATTTTTTTTTTTAGTTTCTTGATAAATACGACAAAATATCTTTAATAAAAATACAAATTCTAATTATTATTTTTTTTAAATTCACGTTTCACCAACATGAAAATCGTCTTCATTTGGGAACTGCAATTTTGAATTTCTTTTTTTTTTTAATTTTATTAACATAATTTATTCAAATCAGAAAGAAATTGTATATTGTAAAAAAAGAAAAATAACAAATATCTTAAATTATAATCGGAAATACGTTATAATTAATAAAAATACTTTTACATATTTAATAAACTAAAAAACAAGGCATTCAGTTGTAACCTTAAACTTTTTCAACTAAGTTTTTTGGATCATTTGAATAGAAGGAAAAAAAAAACTTGTCAAAGTTATATTATTTTATCAATATTTTATTATTTATAATTGCTTTTTTTTTGGGAAATTCCCATATTTTCAATCTTTTTTAATATTTTTCAAACATTATTTAACTCGAAGAAATAAAAATAAAAAATATATATATCGTAATCATTTTTTTAATGTTATCAAATTTTATTTTCATTTAATTCACTAATCACTGCTTCAGAGGTATCAACTGTCACAAAACTTGCATTTTATTTCTTTCTAATTTTTCACAATTTTTACTAAACAAATTTTGTTTTAAAAATCCTCTGAATAACACCATCTTTTATATTGTAACGTTTTTTAGTTTTTAAAACGTTGTCGGGGTTTTAGAAAAACACGCAGGCGATATATTTAAATTCACTTATTCTATTAACACAATTACGGTACTTAAAATCTATTAAAAATGCTTATTAATTAAATCACTAATTCTTTATTTATGTAAACGACTTATTTGCACCGATATTTATATTGACCGTACTAATTCACTCTTTTTATATTTACTCGCGAACCGCACTATCCAACTCGTATCGACTGGACTGCCTCCTGGTCAACCCGACGCGTTATTTATAGCTGGCGCGAACTTCCAAGATTGTTCGAGACCCTTCTAGAACGTCCTCCAGAATATTCTCGAATCTTCGACCCGGTACTGCCCTCTGTCATTCCTCGTAGGTAGTTCTTTCTTCCGCTATGCTAGCGCCATTTAGGGACGCCTATCGGAATCGCCAGTTTCAAAAGTTGGCGCTCGTTACAATATATATATTTTTTTTGAATTTACAGCAATTGCAAACGTTTAAAAACCGTATAAATTTCATCTTCCAGGTTTAAAGTTCAACTACTGCGATAAGACGGCATCCTACAGGGAAGGAATCAATTGTATCCTGCCGGGTGATATCCGTGACGCAGTCAAACTCTACGAAATCCTCAAACCGGAGCTGTTGAAAAGGGCCATCGACCACCGTTGCTTCGATCCGAACATCAAGCCTTTTATAACGGAAGATGAGATAGTGGCATACCTCGATAGGGCCTCCACGGAATCGATGGATCGTCTCAAGGCGTTACGAAACATGGAAATCCTGACATTGAGCAATCCGCACTGGGAACTCTCGTTGTTTAAAGTCGTAGACGATGTTATCGGTGAAACTGCCATAAGAGGATACGTAAGTTTTTAAAATAACATCGGTTAATTATTCGTCTTAAATTCTTCTATTTCAGGATGAGTTAGCGGGTGCACGAACAGGGAACGAAATCGCTCTGGCAGTTTGGGAGCCCAATTTACCTTGGAGTTGCAGTTTATACAATAAGATCGCTGCGATCGTACAAACTATTTTGATTTTGGGTGTGGGTTTTGCTGCCGTTTACTCCATCAACATCGGATACAAATACTACAAGCATTACCGGCAGAAACAGAGAGACGAGCTGTTCTATATGATAGAGAGGATAATCGATACGTTGCAGAGTAATGCATCAGAGGACGGTGAAAATTATCTGGTGATCAACCACGTCAGGATTGTGATTATTGCCCATCACGATCGTGCCAGATGGAACGTACTTGGAGAAGGCCGTCGATTTTATAAACCAGAATGAATCGAGGCGTGCGTGTCGAAGTGCAAGTGGTCCAGGGAGAACCGTACGAGGTTTGAGGTGTTGGAAGTCCGATTTAAATACCAGCGGGTGAGTTTCGATGATTGAAATGAAAATCTGTCATTAATAATTGTTTTTTGTACAGTTGAAACTAACTTGACGATTTATTTTTGTTGCAAACTTTAAAAAAAAAAATTAATAAATTAGCATTGATGGAAATTTTACTTTAAAATTTGGTATAGGTGGGAATCAATTATTAATAATTCTTTTTTTGTATAGTTGGAACCATATCGACGATTTTATTTTTGTCCAAAAAATAAAACAGTATTAAAATTTTTGGAAAATTTAATCATAAGATTGATAGAAATAACTTTCAAGTTTGATATAGTGGAAATCAATCGTTAATAATTGTTTTTGTATAGTTGAAACCATGTAGACGATTTATTTTATTGAAAATTAAAAAAGGAATATAGAACCAGCTTTAAAAATATTTTTGAAAATTAATCATAACTTAATGATGGTTGCAGATATGATTTTAAATTTCGCACAAATAAAAGAGAATGTCTTAGAACTACTTCTGCAAAATATTAAAAATGTAGCTGTTTTACTTTCATTAAAAAGTATAGGGGAAAAAACAATTGAAAGTCAATACAACTGCAGTATGTTTCGAGATTTGTTTATAACTTGAGAATAAATTGTGATACCGTTTTTAAATTGAAATACATAGAGAAAATCATCAATAACGGTCTTATAAATTTAGAATCAGATACGCGGTTCAATTTCGTCGGAAATTGAAAAAGAAAAATTGCTAATCTAAGCGGCATTAAAATTTTTAGAAGATTAATCATAATTTAATTGTTTAAACTGATATGATTTTTAAATTGCGTACAAATAAGAAAGAATATCTTAAAATCACTTATTCATACTTTAAAAAAATGCATCAGTTTTATTTCCATCAAAAATATGGAGAAAAACAATTGAAAGTAGATACAACTGCAGTATCTTTCGGAATTTGTTTGTAACTTGAGAACTAATCGTGATAACGTTTTTAAATTTGAAATGTACAGAGAAAAGTCGTCAATAATGGCTCTTACGAAATTTGAATGAGCTGCACGATTCCATTTTTCCAAAAATTGAAAATGAAAAAAAACGTAAAAACTAAAACTCTTAGATCACGCATAATTTAATAAATTTATCCGGATATTATTTTTAAATTTCGTACAAATAAAAAAGAATACTTTAGAACCATTTGTACCATAATTTTAAAAATGTAGCAATTTTATTTTTATCAAAAATATAGGACGAAAACAATTGAAACTAGATACAGCTGCAGTATTTTTAGAAATTTGTTTATAACTTCAAAACTAATCGTGATCTCTTTTTTAATTTCAAATGCATAGAAAACAATCATCTATAATGGTTCTTACGAAATTTGAAAAACCTAAACGATTCAATGTTGCCATAAATTAAAAAAGAAAGAATGTAAAACTTACCAGCACCAAAATTTTTAGAAGATAGGTCATAATTTAATAATTTATGCAGCCATTATTTTGAAATTTCGTACAAGTAAAAAAGAAATTCTTAGAACCATTTAAGCGGAATTTAAAAAATGTAGCAATTCTATGTCTTTCAAAAATATAGGAAGAAAAACAATTGAAAGTAGATACAATTGCGGTATGTTTCGAAACTTGTTTATAACTTGAGAACTAATCATGATAATGTTTGTAAATTTGAAATGCATAGAGAACAATCATCAACAATGGTTCTTACTAAAATAGAATAACCTAAAGCATTGAATTTTGCCAAAAATTAAAAAAGAAAAAATGTCAAAACTTACGAAAATTTTTAGAAGATTAATTATAATTTAATAATTTATGTACACAGATATGTTTTTTAAATTTTGTACAAATAAAAAAAAAATGTCTTAGAACCACTTTTGTATAATTTCAAAAATGTTGCACTTTTATTTCCATCAAAAATATAGAGGAAAAGACAATTGAAAGTCGATACAATTGCGATATGTTTCGAAATTTGTTTATAATTTGAGAACTAATCGTGATGAAACGTTTTTAAATTTGAAATACGTAGAGAACAATTATCAATAATGGTTCTTATGAATTAGAATAATCTGGACGATTCAATTTTGCCATAAAATTAAAAAGAAAGAAATGTAAAACTTACCAACACTAAAATTTTTAGAAGATTAATCATAATTTTATAATTTATACAAATATGATTTTTTTAAATTTCACACAAATAAAGAAGAACGTTTTAGGACCATTTGTACAAAATTAAAAACTGTGTTCTTTTAATTTTATGTAACGGAACTGGTTTTCTTGTCTGGAAACTTTTGGGGATGGCTAGCCCCAAATTCAAATGAGACAAGCCAAATTACGTCTCGCAGACAACCCCTCCTGCTCTTTGGACCGGCGAGCCCACTGCTGCCAACATCTTACCAGCCGATGTGGGAAAAATAATTCTTCTCGTAATCCAAATTTTAAGGCACAAAACTTTACACAACACCCACAAAAATTTAAGCAAAATAAAAGGGGAAATTTAAACGGTTTTAGTACAAAATCAATAATCACCTCTCGAGGAAAGCTTTTGCTTCCTGTTCTCGAATTTTTAGGCTTAATTTTAAATGCAAAATTTTAAGATGAGAAGTTTTAATTTTAAGAATTAGAAACACTCGACGAAGGGGACGCGTGCTTATTCCTGAAGCTAAATTGAAGGACCGCGAACTAATTAATTGTAAACCGCAATGTTAAGGGTTTTTATAAACTTTGATTGTGACGTCAATTCGCACCGATAACTAGTTTCGCTTCTCTTTACAGGAGGGCGCAAGTATGACCGAAGGCGTTATTTTTCTGACTTTCAGACGTCCTACTTGAGAGGGACGTGGGAATTGCTGAACGGCAAATGTAACAAACAATAAACAAAGAGGCAGATAACATACAAAATAATACCATATTATTTTAATTACGCGAGTCTTTAATCGAAAATAGACTTTTGTTCCCTGTTAGGCAGACGCTACTCAGCAAATGCCACGGTACCTATCAACTAGGTATTAATAAAATGAATTTAAATTCTCACATTATACAGGATGGAATTTCGAATTCTTACATTTATTTCCCAGAATAAGAAATAATTGAAACTTGTATTTATGTTGTAAAAAGAAATGCGTATAATTGAAAAAGCTAATTGTGATATTGTTTTCAAATTTGTCATATAGAGGGAGTGTTCCCGATTATAACTTTTACAAAATCAAAATCCATCTATTTTACTTTAATTCCGTCAAAAACTAATTTTAAAAAATTATGAATGAAATCATTCTAACTTAATCATTTTCTAGTTTAAAATAAATTAAAAAAGAAACTCTACATCACAATGATTTATATATTAGATAAAACTCATTCCCAATCACATTTAGATCACCACGCAACAAATCTTGGCAAGGCCAAGCGTTCGAGACCCAAGTCGGTTCAGTGAACAGCTTGCCCTGCTCTCCGACACCGTGCCTCAAAATCAGAGGCATGGTCGACGACGGTGACAGAAACTTGCACACGATCCGAGAAGCCGTACTGAGCAAATGTGCCCACGAATGTCGAATCCTGCATTGCGCTGTCGACATAAACAGTAAATGTGTTTACCTGAAGTGTGCCGATCAAAACGATGCAGCTATCGCTTACAGAAGTCTGCACGGATGGTGGTGAGTGATTCGAAACTTACAATCGGAGAAGTTAAACGGAATGTTTGTAATGATCTCTTTAAAGGTATTCCGGAAACTTAGTCACAGTCAAATACTTACGTTTAGAACGATATATGCAAAGATACCCGGATTCAGCTGTCAGCGGCCCTCCGTATTTGAAAGCTGTACAGCCGGCTACGGACTGGAGAAGTTAAAGTTCGTTCTTTAGGTTTTATAAATATATAATATATATTTTTTTTATTTTAGTTCCACTATGGTTATTAATTATTATGATTAGTATGAAATGTTATGACGTTTAATTCGTGCTTATTTGTGAATGTTATCAACAATGTTAAAGTTTTGATTCGACCAATATTTTTGGCAAATAATTAAATAGTGAAAATATTGATTTTGACACACAAAATTATTCGTAGGCATTGTAAATAGTTGGATATCCACGATGAGGAACAGATTTTTTTAAACACATTACCGAAGAACTAGAGCAGTATTTTGTAAGCATTCTTTCTAATTTCGACTCTTCAGAGAATAGGGACAATACGAGATTTTATGCACGAAAAATAATAATAGGTGTTATCGCAGGAGAAAATGCATCAATTTTACTAGGGAAATTCTTTCGGTTTTAATATTGTCACGACAAACGTTTTTAATTGTTCGGTAAAATATGAGTAGTAGGTTTGTATTAAGTTTTGTGTTTGTATGTATTTTTACTTGTATATGATAGAGATAAAAATACGGTAGGTAGGATAAGTTTGTATTTATTGTAATTTTACTTTTCATAAGAATAAAAATTGATATTTATAATAAAAATAATAATTTTGCTTCTTTATGTATAAGAATTATAAAGTAAAATTAGTTTCGATATATATATAATCAGTAACCTTAATTACCCTATGGGTGTAAAGGTAAATTTTGTATACAAACACTTTTATTCCTTATTATAGATAAACGTTGACCATTCTTTCTTGTTTTTTGCCATTCTTCTTGGCTTCATTCCAGGATATTCCTCTTTTTCTCAAACTTTCTTCTACTGTACTATCCCATGTTTTTCTCAGCCTGCCTCTCTTTCGTTTGTATCTTGATCTTGCCAGCCATACTCTTTTCGTCAGTCTTTCCTCTTCCATACGTACCATGTGTCCAAACCATTTCAATTTCTGTCTCTCTATGCTTTCTAAAATCGGCTCTACTCCTAATTCTTCTCTCTTCTCATTTCCTTATCTATCACTTCGGGTGACCCCTTTAACCGCTCTCAATACCTCATCTCCAACGCTTGTATTTTACTCTTAGTTTGTGTATTCAAGATCCAACTCTCACAGCCGTACGTCAATATAGGTTTAAATATTGTGTTAAACACCGTTATTTTTGTTTTCTTTGAAATCTCCTTCTTCCTTATAAAAGCGTTGTTCATTGCGTAATATAATTTTATCCCACTTTCAATTCTATTTTAATTTCCTCTTTACCTTCTTGATGTATATTTATTCCCAGATATTTAAATGTTTCTACTTGTTCTATAATCTTTCCATCTATATGAATTATTATTTTCCCATCGTATTTCCCTACTGACATAACTTTAGTCTTCTCTGCATTTATCCTCATATTTCTCTTTTTCAAAGCTGTTTCCCAAATATTTAAATTTGCTTGCAGATCCTTTACATTCCCCGCGTGCACCACCAAATCGTCGGCAACGGCACTTTCCGCGATTTCTACTATCCTCATGTCTTTATACCCTATTTGTAATTTCTTTGTTTTCTTTTTAATCTCTTTCAAGATGTCATCAAGAACTATACTAGAGAGTGTAGGACTAAGTACTCCCCCTTGTTGCAATCCTTCCTTAGTTAAAAACTCTTCCGACTGCATTGCACCCACTCTGACATAATTTCTGGTTTTATGATATATACTAGCAATTGCGTTTTTTAATTTGCTATTTATTGCTCTTTTATCAAGGCTTTCCATATCAGATCCCTTGGTATACAGTCAAAGCCTTCTCTATGTCTATAAAAGGCAACATATATGTTATCATTACTTGTATTTCTCTAGCAGTTGTTTCAATATGAAATATTATCCTGTACTCCGTACCCTTCCTGAAACCACACTGTGCCTCTTCAAGTTGTACTTCAGTTGTTACTTTCAATCTTTTCTCAAGAATCCTCTCGTATAGCTTTAGCATATACTCAGTAGGGTAATTCCACGATAACTTTTACACTCTTTGTTGTCTCCTTTTTATACAAGGTAGGAGTATTCCCACTTCCTACTCCTCTGGTATTTTTTGCTCCTTCATATCTTATTATATAGATCTTGATAACCTCTATTCCGATTTGCCAATATTTTCAGCATTTCAGTTGTAAATTCCATCATTTCCAGCTGCTTTCCTCTTTTTAATAACTTTATCATTTCTAATAATTCTTCTGTCGTTATTTCATCGTCCTCTGCGGTCTCGCTGTTTTCTGTGTAAATCTCATTTTCCTCCTGTATATTTACTGAATCTGTTATTTCCATGTTGGGTAAATCTTCAAAATATTCTTTCCATCGCTTCATTATTTTCTTCCTCCTTCAATATTCTTCCTTCCTTTGATTTTTACATAGATACTTCTATTTGCTTGCCTTTTCTTATGCTTTTTAACACTCCATAAAATAATTTTTGATTTCCTTTACTATCTCTTTCCATAGCTTCCCCTTAGTTTCGATACCCAGAAGAAAGCTGTAAAATGACGTTTAATAGACGTAGATATTACGTCATATTAACGTCTATTAAACGTCACTCTACTACCTGGGCATATATACAAAATTTAAAACCGCCATCTGTGTTATTTTTATAGTAAAATCCTGCAGCTATCAGCTACTAGTTTTTTTTTTTTTTTTCTAAAATGTAAAGTAGACCTGTAATTAAAGATTGGAGTCTTGCAGAAAATAATAATAATAATAATAATAATTCGGCGTTTATTTGGAATAAAACAATTATAAATAAGGTCATTAAAATCAAACATGTCACATGTTACATTTGTCAAATATATAAGTAAAAAAAAAGAAAAAAAAAACACAAAGCCAGGTAAAAAATGCCTATGGCGAGTCAAATTTTCACAAATATAAAAGTACATAGAGATGTAAAAAACAAATATTATATATATAGACATACAAAAACAAACTGGATGTAGATGTCTTAGGCTCTACTTATATATTCGTTCATGCTGTACATTCCATCTCCAAAAGTTTACGTTTCACTCTTTGTTGAAATTTATGAAGGGGTAGCGATGTTAGATCCAACGGCAATGTATCTTTGACCCCCAATAGTCGACGGAATGCTGTGTCTGCGTCAGTCTATGGTAGGGTGTTAGTAGATTGTTTTCGTTTCGGGTTTGATAGTCGTGATTTCTCCGTTAAAGCGAAGTCTTTTTTATGAGAGTGCACGTAGGTATGTTACTAAATGTAGTATTAAAATTGAAGGCAGCGTAAGTATCGACTCTCTTCTAAAATAGGACCTGCAAGACTCGTTATACTTAAGTCCACATATAGCTCTAATTGCTTTTTTTTGCAGCACGAAGATTCTCTCTGCAGAACTGGATAAACCCAAAAATAATACCATGCTGATCAAGGAGTGAAGGAGCAAAATAAGCTGATCTGACCGCTTCGTTGGTAGATACCTGCCTCAGTCTTTTTATCGCAAACAATGCAGATGTTAATCTAGGTGCGAGGGATTTGATATGCTCTGTCTAACTCAGTCTGCTGTCAATCACTAAGCCCAGGAATTTAACGCTGCATTGCTGCTCTGCTTTTTTTGGTAGTAAAGCGCAGTGTCTGGGTTTTACCCGTATTAATCTTTAAGTTATTTGCAGCAAACCAATTTTCTGCCTCCTGGACGATCGTTTTGGAGTGTCTTTGAAGGTCGTCACGATTTTTACTTTGAGTCAAAACAGAAGTGTCGTCATCATATAAACAGAGTTCTGCATTTCGAATGTTACCAAGTAAGTCGTTGATGTATATGTTAAAAAGCAGGGGCCTTAATATAGACCCCTGTGGAACTCCATACTTGACCTGTTTTGGTGTTGACTGGATGTTTTGCCATTCTGTTATCTGTATTCTGTTTGACAAGTAAGAACT